>CM053503.1:111249733-111305272 GCA_028627145.1 Eidolon dupreanum | reverse complement strand
TTGATTTGTAGTTTCATATCATCTTTTAGAATTTGTGAAGACTTTTTGTGACCTAACATATGTGCTTAAAAAGAAAGTGTATTTTTCTGTTATTAAAATAAATCTTCTGTATAGGCCTGTTATGCCTTCCTAAAGTGTAGTTCAAGTCCAATGTTTTACTATTGATTTTCTGTCTAGATGTTCTATCTGTTGAAAGAAGGGTATTGAAGTCCCCTACTGTGCAAACACAGCAACTTCTTCTAAAAAGGCTGTCTCCATTTTAAAACTACTCCACCTGAACCTTTATCCTCCTCATCTTTTCCTACCAGATGGATTTGAATATGCACTGAGGCTTTGGGTTAATCACAAACTACCATTAATCCTTCCCTTCTAGGGACAGTCACCATCAATATTTAACTTACCCTAGCACCAGAGCCCCTTTGTTCCCCTCAGTTGTCCCTGCATTCCCTTTGGAATAGATAAACTCATTTCTTAGAGAGATATAAAACAAATGGTTTGAGGGGTGAATAATGAGGGCATTTGTTTTATTCCACTGCCTTCCAGAATGGCTTTCTGTAAGTAAATTCTCTATTAATACCTTATAAACTGACAAGCTGGACTTGTCTGCACCGTTCTTTGGCATATCATCTATGGCATTTGAGGGCTGCTTCCCATACCGGGCCCTTTTACGAAACACCTACTGTTAATTTATTGTCTATTTCTCTTGTCAGATCTGTTAGTGTTTATTGTATGTTTCATGTTGTGAATATGAATTTACAATAGTTATATGCTGTTAATGAACCAATGCCAATATTATATAACTTATTTTGTCTATTACAGCTTGACTTACAATCTATTTTATCTGATATAAGTATAGCTACTCTCTTTTAGTTTCCATTTGCATGAAATATTTTTTCAAACCATTTACTTTAAGTTTATGTGTATCCTTAAAGCTAAAGTAAGTTTCTTATAAGAAGCATATAATCAGGTCTTGTTTTTTTTTTTTCCATCCATTTAGTCACTCTATGCTTATGATGGAAGAATTTAATCCATTTATATTTAAAGTGATTACTGACTTACTAATTTCATTTTCTTAATTGATTTTTGGGTGTTTTGTAGTTTCCTTGTTCTCTTCTCTTGCTATTTTCCTTCAAGAGTTGATGATTTTCTGTAGAAGTAAGATTTGATTTCCTTCTCTTTACCTTTTGTGTATCTACTGAAGGTTTTTGCTTTGTGGTTACTACAAGGCTTACATAAAAAATCTTATAGTTAGTTTATTTTATGCTGATAATAACTTAACTTTGATCAGAAACAAAAAAATTTACCCTTTCACTCACCCTCAACATTTTGTTTTTGATGTCAGATTTTTTTATACTGTGTATCCATCAACATATTATTATAACTATAGTTATTTTTAATACTTTTGTTCTACAACCTTAATACTAGAGTTAAGCTGTTAATACACCGCCATATCACAGTATTAGAATATTCTGAACTTAATTATATACTTAATTTTACCAGTGTGTTTTATATTTTGTATGTTTTCATGTTAGTAATTAGTGTCCTTTTATTTCAACTTAAAATATTCCTTTTATCAATTCTTATAAGATAAGTCCAGTCTAGTAGTGATAGACTCCCTCAGTTTTTGTTTGTTTGGGAAAGTCTTTATCTATCATTCATTTCTGAAGGACATTGCCAAGTAAATTATTCTTGTTTGGCAGTTGTTTTCGTTTTTGTTTTTGTTTTTGTTTCAGCACTTTGCATTTTTCAGCTTATTCTTTCCTGGTCTGCAAGTTTCTGCTAAGAAATCCACTGAGAGTCTTATGGAGACTCTCTTGTATGTGCATAATTTTTTTCTTTTGCTGCTTTAAAATGTTTCTTTTTGTCTTTGATTTTAGACAGCTTTATTATAATCTGTCTTAGAAAATATCTCTTTGATTTGAATCTGTTTGTGGACTTATGAGCCTCATGAACTTAGATGTCCAAGTCTCTCCTCACATTTGGGAAGTTCTCAACCATTTTTTCTTTAAATAAGTTTTCTGGTCCTTTCTTCTCTTTGCCTCTGGGATTCTAGTAAGACATACGTTTTTTATCTCTTAAAGGTATCTCATATTCCACATAAGTTTTTTTTTTTAATTTTTTATCCTTTTTTCATTATTCTATGACTGGGTATTTTCAAAGGCCCGCCCTATCTTTTACTTCACAGAATCTTTCTACTGTTTGATCGAGTCTGTTATTTATGCTCTCTATTGCATTTTCATTTCATTTATGTATTGTTCAATTCCAGAATTTCTGTTTGGTTGTTTTTATGATTTCTGTCTTTCTATCAGATTTTTCAGATTATTTATGTATTGTTTACCTGATTTCATTGAATGTCTTTCTGTATTTTTGTTTCATTTTTGTAGCACACTGAGCTTTCTTAAAACAACTATTTTAAATTATTTAGGGAGGAAATTGCAGATCTCCATGTTTGAGGGTAGTCAACTATTGAAATGTGATTGTGTACCTTTGGTGGTGTCATGTTTCCTTGATTTTTCATGCTCCTTGAAGTCTTTCACTGATGTTTTCACTCCTAAAGAAGCAGTCACCTTCTTTAGCTCTTGCTTACTGGGCTTGTGAGAGAAATACCTTCCAGTAGTCCTCTTAAGGATATTGCAGCTTTCTTAGGTCTTTTCTATGGATTCTCCTGCTCCATAATCTTGTTCTCTCTTTGGGGGGAATTTATAAGAGTTTTATTGTCTCTAAATCCTGCAAAGCCATTATGGGTACTGATGGCCTCCCTTTTGCTTTCCCTAGAGTGGTGCTGAATGCTCAGATTCATGTGGTTTTCCCTAATTCTGCAACCAGGCCAACTTTCTAATATGCTCACTGGACAGCTGTAAAGGCTCACTGTCACTGCTATTGGGAGCACACATAGGAAGCTGACCATGGGGTTGCAGAGTGTGTGAGTGAGGCACATAGTGTGTTGAGGGTACCCATGGGCCAGTTGGGGAATCTATAGGTAAGGGATTCCTGGTAGCTTGTGTGTAGGCTTTCTGATGGAGTCACTGACAGTTTGTAGAATCCACATTCTTTTGATGCCTTTCAAGAGCCCTATCTGCTTTTCTCCTAACTATTCCTCGCCTCTTTCCCCAGTCATGTAGCATATCCAGATTAAGTTAAATCTCTATTCTGGATGGGACAAGAAAGAAGGAAGTCCCATATATGTGGGGACACAGAGCATTCACTTGCACTCTCTCACTTTCCCCTGCGAAAGAAATCACAGGCCCAAAAGTTTTCTCTTGGCACTTAGCTGTGCAGCTATCAGGGAAGGATGGGTGACACAGATAAAATGAAATTGCTCTTCTTACCCTCTTCAATGCATCCAGTCTAGGCATTTTTGATCCAGTGGTTTGCAAGAACTTCTATACTAGACTCCTAAACTTCCATAAAGTCTCTTTTTTTGTGTGGGTATTGTCTAAATGGGTGTCTATTGAGGGAAAAATGATAAAAATCTCTTATTCTGTCATGATGATAATGCCTATCTCTTCTTATTGTCAATTTTTTAGAGTAAATTTCTTACAGAATGTTTAGTTCGTGCCTTAAAGTTTCATCGTTATAAATAAAATAAATTTATTTGACTCTTTTCCATGGCAAAAAAAAATTTTTTTTACTCTTTTTATTTCTAAGATTCATAAAAATAAAAAAATATATAAATCAATTATAGTAAACAGAAATTAATATATAGAAAATAACTCATTAAGTAATAAGTTAATTGTGAATGATATTTGTGTGATAGATAATATTTAACAATTATATTATTTTAACAAAATTTATTTAGTTAATCAGAAGTATTAAGGTAGATATTAGATTTTACACATTGAAATGATCATAAAGATTCAATTTGTGAACCCCATTATGTTATTATAATAGCAGAGACTGTAAGTTATTAAGTATAAATTATATGTATTATTTAATGCATCTTGATATATTATTAATAGTAGGCTACATAAAATTATACAGTATACAATAAAGTTGCATTGAACTTTATTTAAGAATTTCCTTGATTTTTCATGCTCCTTGAAGTCTTTCACTGATGTTGAAATGCACGAATAAGAGTAAAAATGGTTTTTGTGAATTCCAAGTATGTTTTATCTGCATGCATGGAAAGTGCACAAGCTAAGAAGACTTTAAGATTTCTGTTTTGCTTTTATTCTCCCACATTCTTACTTCAAACATTAGATAGCTCCATTTATTGTAGATCTGATCTGATCATTTTTCTTCTAATTCAATTATGTTTGATTTTTCCTAATTCATTTGTGTATCTTCACTCAAAAATATTATTTTCCCAGAAGGGAAAAAAATAAATTGCTCCCCATATATTATTATATTTCTCTGTTTGTAAGTATCTATGAACTTTTGACATTATATTATTCTATACTTATTAAAATCAATGTTTTTAAAATAACAAATCACATAATAAAAATATATTTGCATTACATCAAATACAGACTATACATTCATTAAAACAAAGAGCTTGAAAATTAATTCAACTATGTGCATTTATAATATAAACAATTAAAATGTTTGTCTTTATATAATAACAAAATGAAGTGTCTGCTTTAAAATGGCAAAATTCCATATGACATTTTGAAAATCATACACTGGATGGATTAGTAACATAGTTGGAAACATTTTCCCTTTCAGGGGAATCTATTAAACCAATAGATTATAGCAAATGACAACGGCCATCAGGTTGTAATTTACTATTGTACAGTACAATAGCTACCAAAAAATTTAGAAAAAGAAATTCCCAGTTGTTTACATTATCACCTCATGTAAAATTTTAGACACTATTACTAAGATTCAAACTTAAAAGTATTGTGTCCCAATTCTGGCAGATATATTAAATCATCTAGACCACTTTAAAAATTCTGATACCTGGGTTGTTTCTTTCTTTTCTTTCTTTTGTTTCTTTTTTTTTTCTTAATGATTCTGATATAAATGCTCTGGTGTGGGGTCTGGGTAAGTGTACATTTTTATAAAGTTACCACCACAAGTATAAAGTGTAGCCAGATTTAAGCAACATTGCCTTAGAAGTCAACTATGTACTTTTAACATATTTCTAGTTAAAATAGCAGTTATTATATCTACTATTCTTAGACTCCTACAGATTATTATCAACTATGGCTAGATAAGATGTCCGTTCATCATTTCAGATTTGGGAGAAAGAGTTCATCTCTTTGTCATAAATAAGTCAAGGTGAAGACAAATAAATTTTAAAAAGTTGAAAAATTATAACATTTGATAAGTCTATTTCTTTTTAAGGGTACAAATACCTAGTTCTATCAATGGAATTCTCTAGCTGAAAGAACATTATCTTTAATTCAGATCAATATGGAAACACAGGTTCTATTGTTTAATATTGGTTTAATTTCTTACTTTCCCTAAACCTTGATTTCTTCCTTTGTAAATTAGGAAAAAAACCTATAGTCTATAGTCTATAGCCTATAGTCATTTTGAAAATTAATTTAAGGTAACAAAGAAATAATTCAGTAGGTACATTGTGAATGCCTATTTTGTCCATGAGTTTTACTCTTTTGTGCACTAGGAAATAATTACATAACTCAAAGTTCCATAGTTTAATTCCTAAATAAAATATGTATGATTTTTCTTTGAAGTCCACCTAAGAATTATACACTAACTAATTAATACAAACTAATTAAACCAATAAAGATTAACTACTGAAATTTCAAATGGAGTTGTGTTATAGATGGACCCACTCATAAATATTGTGTTACCTACCAAAGTCTATTAATAATGATTTAATGAAATTTTAATTATCTGTCAAGATTTCATAAATGTATCAATCATGCAAAGTTAATTACATCTCTAGTTTTTCAAGACTATTAAATGGTAGAAGATACTGTTTTTGGCTTATTCTATACAATACATTTTTTTTTTACTTTGATCTCATAATACCTTTTCAATTATATGCACATTCACAATCTTCTTGCTATGCTTTTTATTCTCAGGCTCAGAGTTTCTGTCTATGGCCAATGCATTCAGAATCCCACTGTAAATCTATATGGTTATAATTTCTAACTAAATATTTTGTTAAAAGTGATGAGATATATTAATGTCCCAGAGATCCAGAAAGACTAGACTTAAAAACCTAAATAAGTCATCAAATTTATAATTAAAATCTTTTATTCAGATGTCCAGCTTGACAGGCTTAAGGTCAGAGTTGTGGGATATAGAATATGGCCACCTATGAAACGGGAGACCCTTTAGGCAACTCCCTCAACACAGGGCTATGCTGTAGCATAGCTTTCTCAGTATAAGAAACAGAATGCCTTTGTTGATTCTAACCTCTGGCTGTTGTTAACTACGCCCTCTATGCTTTCAATCTGCAAGTTTTACCAGTTATTGAATATTGTAATTTATCTTACTTCTGTGGTTTTATAATTGCAGTTCTGTCTGCATTTTGTTGTTGTTGTTGTTGTTGTTCCCCTAGTTAATTACTCTTCACCCCTTAAATTTAACCTAGTGTTGCCTCTTCTGGGAGGCCACTGCTACAATCCGCCTGCTGACATTTTAGAAAGCCTGACCTGTGCTACAGATAGCATAACATTCTTATTCCATATACAGCGCTTCTCAGAGTCTATAGATATTCCTTACCTCTGAGTAGAGATCTGGCCCACAGATGAGTTCATTTGTCTCACATAGATCTTAAAAGTATTTGAATCAATAATTAATAACCAGGACATTTCACACAAGTATCTATATATTTAACTTCTCAAGAAAAAAACAGACATGTCCAGTAACACTGGAGTGACCCTAGAGTGACAGGGCTGAACAGATGCTGTATTCCAGAGGTAGGAATGACTAGGTACTCTACTTTTTTCAAAAGTCCCACACAGACTAGTTTTCTACTAATCTGTATATTTCTTTTAGTTTTCTTAACAGTGTAGTACTAAGAACTCTTATCTTAGCATTATTAAAATTTTTACTCTTTCTCTGATTTGATTATTTATTAGGTATTTCTAAGCAGGTCACTTAGTCTTCTTGTTACTTACTTTGCTTTTTGTCAACACTGCAATAATAACATTATTATTCTGTATTTCAAAATAATGTCATTTTTGAAGATCAAACATGTTAAGGTATGTGAAAATATTATATAACTTTAATTTCATTGTATATATATAGTAAGACATAGATATAGTTCTTCTTAATATCATACTAAGACGCAATGTTGTGCTTTCTAGTTAAATGTTAAAGAGTATCCTTTTAATTTCAAGATAACAATCCAAGACCAATATTATCAATGTAAAAAGTGCATTTGAAAACCTAGTTTTATTAAACAGATAGAATAACTACAAAATAATAAAAAAATAAGTTATCAGAATACATACACATATAAAACACATCAATCATTATGTAGGAGTAGTATTAGTGGAAGGATTGAACAAAAGGAACTCTTCACTTAATAGTCTAAATTGTTATAGTTTATGTGAAATGTTAAGAAAATCTCAGAAGTGCAACACTGTTGTGGCTTTGGTGATCAAACATTCATAACTTAGAGAGAAATGATTTAATGGAAGGAAAATTAAATAACATCCATGATTTATTTAATAAAAGCTGGGAATCAAAACTAGCACAATCAAAATATAGATTTATTACTCAAGTCAAATTAAATGTAACACAAAGGAAAATCTATATTTATACAAAAGAAACAATATGTTGACTTTACGAAAATCAAAACCTACAGAAAACTAAATATTGAAAAATCTATTGCTTATTTTATAAAATCATCATTCTATGACACAGAGCATCTGTTACATGCAGAACTTTCTAATAGATGCTCAATATATAGAAAAGTATTCCAATTAATATTAAACATTTTATAGAGTAAGTGAGACAATATTTTAAAGCAGTTTAGTTTTTTTATTCTTAAGACACATTTAGAAAATGCAACATATACATCAAAAAACAATTTCTTAAGATATATTGCTCCAATTTTAACACTTTAAACTTTTTAATGTAATTAGATGCAAGAGTCTTCAAAGCATATTCATAAAAATCAAATTATCCTTATAGAGTTATTTTTCCAACAAACATTTATCATACTATACTCTGAAAGTGCAAGTGTGAAAATATATGACTCTATGACACAGGGTGTCAGTGTATGTTGAAACAGTCTATTTTCCTTTCAGTGTGGATTACTGGAAATGAGGCACATTTTCTTCTCTCTAATCCAATGACAAAAGTTTATCTAGCTCTTTTATGGCTAAATTTCTATGTTGAAAAATTAGTGTTGGTCATCACAATGGCAATATTCAACACAAATAGAATTTCTACATTCTCTTCTAACTTATGATTTATGTTCTGAATATATGAAAATGCTCTAAATCCATTGTAACTTGAACTAATTTTGCACTTCTTTTCCAAGTGTTCCTGATCTTCTCTGTGCCCTCTATCTCTTGTTTATGTTTTCATGTTTTTTTTTTCTTTTTTTTGTAGGAGCTCTCTAATGAGGCCAAAGAAAGAGAAACACTCAGATACTTGTAAACACAGATTTGTCACAGTCTACTCATGCTTCTTTGAAAGGACATAACCATTTCCTTCCTCTGAAGTTAAAACTCACTACCTAGATTATATTTTCTCTTTGCTCAGAGGGAAATGTCTGCTGGATCCACTATGCTACCATCACAGTCTACCTACTGTTTTTCTCCTACAATTTTTCCAACAAGTGTTGTCAAAGCCATGCTAAGAAGAATTTTTTTTTGAAAGTTTGAACATCTAAAAACTACAAAAAAAATGTTCTTCCAATACATACACAGACATTCACATGAATGTTTGGGACAAGAGCCTTATCTGTCGAAATTTGCCATTGCAATCATGTTGGATGGCTTCTGATTTGGGATAGGAATGGGGGGAAGGAGAAAAGGAGGGTGAGGGGGAGTTTGAATGAATGAATTCCAGTTAGAACATATTATTTTTAAAACAATGATAGAGCGAGTACACATGAAAAATGCTCAGGAAACAGTTGAAAATATGTATCTGAAAATCAAGACAGAGTCCTGGCTTGGAGAAAAATATTTGAGAGTCAAGGTTTTCTATGAAGTGGTCTATGCTTTTTTTCTCTTTGCTTCTTTCCTACAACTGATCTTTGATAACATTGAACAACTTGTAATACCCCAAATGTGTCATATTTCTTCAAGATACTACTTGGAATATCATCCATATTTTCTTCCCTCACCTTAATTCCTAGAAAACTTCTATACATCATTTAAGACTTTGTTGAAAAGTGTTTGTAGGACTTTCCATGATCTCTGATATTAGAATGATTCCTCTATTTATTGTTCTTCCACTTTAGCTTTTATTACATTAATTGCAGTTATGTGTTTAATCATCTCTGCTCTTAGGCTTCTTTAGAGGTTAGATCTTATTTTTCCAGAACATAAGCAAATTTTCAACACATTTGATAAATAAATAAATTAAACAATTAATTAAAAATTTAACGGGCTTTTCTGCTACTTTACAAAAGCATATGTACTTTTCAAGAATTCCTCAAATACTTTGCAAAAATTCTCCACCTGAACTGCGTATAAGTAATCCTAACTGTTCTTATCTGGAAATAGACTTGATTTCATCAGGCCAGTTTTTAAATCAGTGGTAGAGAAATTGCAGTATAATTCACATAACAACTCAATTATAGTTCATATAATCTCAAAATATCTTCTCAATATCCATCAAGACTGCAGTGGGCAAGAGAGAACACTTTCATATATGTATTTGAACTGTTATTCTTAAACTTAATTTTGATGATACTAATGTAATTTCCTATGTAATTGATTCAGATTTATGTCTGTTTGGCATTTACTTAGTGCCTACTATACACCTGGCACTGTGCTACTTGCCCTTCATCCTTATCTGCTTCTTCCTAGGGGACATGATAATAAATTAAAATCTTCTTATGTATTAACAGTAGCAAATATTGAAAAGTTTTAGGAATGAATTGATAATGAATATTATCCTATAGCTAGAAACATGAAGATTAGCACACTTGGTGAATTCTATTTACCATTAACATAACATTATTGATTTTAAAATTTCTATTTATATTGCAAAATATGTTCATACTGACATTGAGCTTTTATCTGGTCTTTCCATTTAGAGTATGATAAACAGGAAAAAAAATATAGAAAAGGAACCACTGCCTTTGAGAAAATCTCTCTTTGCTCTTAAACATGATCTAATGAGAACAAAATGTTTAGTAACTGGGAAAATTATAAAATGTCAATGTGACCAAAAGCTCATTTCAAATGTAGTCTATATTTGGAAAACATCAGGCATGTTTAAAGTTACATTAGTCTGAGTAAACTGCAATCTAATAATACAGGTATGTTTTCTTAAAGAAAGTTAATTGAATGAATATAGTATAATGTAATAGATGGTGTTCATTGCAAATAGTTTTGTAAAATGGATGATTTTTCCAATGTGTTTATTGTTTCACCTTGGATTTGACTTTGTAGACTGAAAAACTGAAGGGTTCACGCGACCCACAAACCCAGAAGTATCAGCTTGGATGCAGAGACAACTGCAGGAGAACTCCTATGGATTTGGCTCAAGAAGATGACAACAGAACTCCTAACAGTTAGAGAGTCTGGCACCTTTACACAGAGTTTTATGAATCTAATAAAGCATTTGAATAGTCTTGTCAATTTCTCATCCTCTCTCAAAAAACTGTGAATTATTATGAGGCATCTTGTGATACAAAAAATATCAATGATGACTATATGGTTTTCCAGAGCCTTTTGTGAACTCAACATGTTCCAAGAGAAGAAATGAAATTTATACATAACTGGCATTTTTTAAAATTCTCATTTTGAATACAATCCTACCTCTTCATAATAAAGTCATGTAGATATCATTAACCTCTTATAATTCAAAATCACCTGTTTGGATCATTGAGCTCCACTTGGGTCTTAAGAAAACAGTCCATACAAAGTAATGATGTCTCTGATTAATACAAATAGAAATAAATATTTTTAAAGTAAACAAGATTTCTTAGCTAGTTGGCATTAGATAACAAACATATAGATAACCATATAATCAAACAAAAAATCAAAGTAAAATAAGATATAGAAGGTAATAAAAAGGAGATTATGAACACCAAAATATGTATATTTGGACAAAATTATCTTTTCTTTAATTAAAATAATGAAAACAAAGAAGTTTGTATTTACAGAAAAACTTTGTAAATAAGGGAATTAATCAAAATAAAGACATTAAGAAAAGGATTAAATGTATAAACTGAAACTAATGAAAATAATAAAATAGTTAAGCACTTCATAAAACATATAAAAAAGTAATATAAATAAAAGTATATATCAGGATTGAGAAAAAGTAATATAAGTAAAAGTATATATCAGGATTGAGAAAAGGTACATAAACACAGAAAAAGCACACTCTGCTCTGTCTGTCTTTTGCATACATCTCTTAAACCTGGAGAGAATGCAAGGAGTAACAATTTGAGAACTCTGAAAAAGAAATGGTAACAGATAGATCAGGAAAGAAGACCTGAATTTGAAGTATCACTAAATTGGCCATAAGTTTATAATTTATTTTCCTACCATATACTCTGACTCTCTACCTTCCACTCCCACCTGATCTCAACAAACCCTAAAATCTAGAAGTAGGCACCAGTGCAAAGAGCATAGATACTTCCTTCTAGTTCTGGTTCGAAAAGAGAGCGATGGAACTCCTAACACTCAGAGAGTGTGAATATTCCTAATATCATTTTTTCCTACTCTTTCTAGTCCTGAGTCTCAAGCAATCCTATGGAACAGGGATCTCCAACCCTCAGGCTGTGGACCAGTACCAGTCCGTGGCCTGTTAGGAACTGGGCCACCCAGCAGGAGGTGAGCAGCAGGCAAGCAACTGATGCTTCATCTGTATTTGCAGCCACTCTCCAGTGCTAGCATCACTGCCTCAGCTCCATCTCAGATCATCAGGCATTAGATTCTCATAGGAGCACTGGTTCCTGGTGCCAAAAAAGTCGGGGACCACTGTGAGGACATGGCTCTAGCATCAAGGGAGTTCACAGCAGTCAAAATTCAGAGAAGGGGTTACTTCCCTCTCCAATTGGTGTGGCTATAGTTTCAAGATTGTAGAGCAACACCTCTCACACATTTGCCTTTTTTTCTTTCTCTGTTCATCTGCTACTTGGCCTAAGATGCATTTTTTTTTTTTTAAATCAAACAGCAGAGCAAGATGACTATAGCATACACTTAGCACACACTTTCTGACTACAGGACTAAAAGAAACTAACAAATCTTAGAGAGATTTCAGTGATTGAGGAGATTCAGAAGTAACCGTATCAAGTTTGGGAGCATCCTGGCTCACTTCTGAGTTGTACATACATGTAGCTGACTTTGATCAACAAACTAAAGATATTGAAAACTGAAATAAAAGATAAACAAATCTTATTTAAACAGTATAATCACTGTATTGATTTCTTAGTATGTTAACAAATTATAACAAAATCAGTGGTTTAAAATAACACAATTTTTTTTCTCTTGTAGTTCTGGTGGTTAGAAATCTAAAATGAGTTCTATGGGTCTAAAATTATTGCTTTAGTAGGGTTGATTTTTTCCCCAGGCTCCAGGAGAGATTTGTTCTTTGCCTCTTCCAACTTTTACAGACTACCAGCGTTCTTTGGCTAGTGACAACCTCACTCCAATCATTTGCTTCCAGCATCACATCTCCCATTTCTGTAGTCAAATCTACCTCTGCCTTCCACTTACATTCTTGTTGTTTATTTAGTGTTCACTTAGAAAATCAAGGATATTTCTTCCTCCTCTGGATCATTAATACATCTTCAAAATCCCTTTTGCACTATGAGGTATGGCAAAGACTTTGCAAACTGAACTGGCATTGGTTCCACTGCCCATAGAAGGTGGGCTGAAGCTTTTGGCTTTTACTTAACAAAAATAAAATATTCTCCTTAAGATTTAATCGAGATTTGAATTCTCATAAAATAATATTCAAAATTTTCAGAATAGAATCTAAAACTGTTCTGCATGGAAAGAACCAGGAAAATCTCAATTTGCATGAGAGAAAGTAATAAACACTGAGATGACACAGATGCTAAAATTATCTGAAAAAGACATTAAGGTAGTAATTGTAAAAAAAGAAAAAGACAGACCTTTGAAGTGAATAGAAAAATTAAAAACACTTACCAAAAATGTAACTTATGAAAAAAAAAACAAATGGAAATTTTAGGAGTAAAAACTACTATTAAAAAAAAAAAACTCACTAGACAGTCTCAGTAGCAGAGTTCAGATGGCAAGGGAAAAGATAAGTGAATTTGACAACTAAACAATAGAAATTATCCAAACTAAGAAAACACTAGAAGAAAAAAATGTTAAAAAAAAATGAAAAGGGCTTCATGGACATAGAGGAAAACAATATGAGATCTAATATTTGTGTTATTATATAGTGCTACAAAGAGAAAGAAAAGACTGTAGTGTTGAAAAGTATTTGAAGAAATCATGTCTGAAAACATGATAAAAGGCTAAACCTACAGATTTAAGCACTTGGCTATATCCAAACAGGAAAATCCTAACAGAAATATTTGTCCAAGTATAACATAAACAAACTGATGAATATTTAATACAAAGAAAAAAATTGAAAATAGCCAGAGAAAATGACATATTATTCATAGCATAGTAATTTTCAGTAGACTTGATTTCGCCTTCCAGGGGCTATTTGGCAATATCTGGAAACATATGCACTATTTTGGGGTGTTGAAGAGAGTGTTACCGGCCTGTATTGGCTAGAGGGCAGAGATGCCATTTATATCCTACAATGCACAGAACAGACCCCCTGCCTTCAATATACAGATACATAAACACATACACAACAAAGAATAATCAGGTTCAAAAATTCAGGATACAAAACAGAGAAAGCACACTGTACAGAAACAGTAATTGAATGATTGTGGATTTCCCATCAGAAACTATGGAGGCCAGAAGGAAGTAGAACAATATTTGTAAAGTGCTGAGAAAAGAACTTGCAAAACAAAATTTTATATCCAGTGAAAAATAAAGTTCTTGAATGAAATAAAAAAGACATTCTCAGAAGTAAGTAAACTAAGGGCTCCTAGGCCTGCTACAAGTTGCTAAAGGAAGTTTTGAATACAAAATGGAAAAGGTTCTAGAAAGAAACTAGGAAATAAAAGCAAAAGAAAAATAGCCAAAATGATAGATATCTGAATAAATATAATGAATTGTTTTTTTCCTGAATTCTTTAGAATATCCAGTGAAATTTCGAATCCTAAAAGCAAAAGTTTATAATATTGTCTGATGGGTTTTCAATGTTTGTAGATGTAATATGTAAAATAATTGCAATTAGGAAAGAGTAATTATAGTAGGGACCTGCATGCTGGTTCAGATTTCTATGTTACACTTGAAGAGGCAAATATTGACCATAATCAGAATGTAAAAAGTGTATATAGTTTAATCCATAGAGATACCATTAGAAATATAAAGAGATACAATCAAAAGCAAAAGATAATTATAATGAAATACTCAAAATTGTTCATGTAAGCCAAAAGGAGAAAGAAAACTGGGTGTAAGTGATAAAAAGTAAAACAGAACAAACAGAAAGTAAATAATAAAATTGTAATACTAAATTAAAGCTTATCAATAATTACATTAGATATAAATTATTTAAACATACCAATTAAAAGGCTTTGTCAGAAGGGACTAAAATAGTGACCTTTTGCCAAGTACTCATATTTACTGAGTTCAGGCAGTGTAGATCAGTCTGCTGAAGATGTACATTCAAAGTAAATAATAAAATTTATTTATAAAACATAAAGTGATCAGTTCTGACTTGATTGGATAAAATTTTAATGAGAACATATTATCAAAAATACCTTAGTATTCTAAATCTCAAAAAGACAAAAATATTTTTTAAACATCATAATAACTAATAGATATTGAATGTTTATTATACCTAGGGTAATGTAATAACATTAGTCTAGTTACATATATTATATAATAGAAGTTTATTTTGGTAAAAAGTATATAGCCTATAGTACATTGAAGTTTATGTTAAGGTATGTGGTTCATTTAATAGAATCAGTGGATATTATTTTAAAATCAATATCAAAATTCATTTATTATATATAAATTCCTTAGTCAGAGATATAACCACATTCATCTTCAGGAAAAACACTGTGCTTTTCATGGCAATTCACATAATGACCTAGTTTCCAGGAAGATTTTTTGGTGAAAATAATGTTGCCTATATGGAAGTGTTCTCGACAGAAATGATTCCCTCTTAGCTAATTTGAATCAAAACACTACTGTAAATATTTCACAATTATGAATGAAAGTTGTACTGAGAAAAGTCAAAACAAAAATAGTTTCTACCTCAAAAGATTATATTATCATTAGTGGATTTGAGTAGGCACTAATACTGGGACAGAAGGAAATACCCACAATAGTAACAAGCTCTTGAGCATCAATTTTGTCCCGAACAATGCTGTGTATGTGTTTGTATATGTGTGTGCATGTGTGCGTATGTGTGTGGGGGGGGGAGAGAGGGAGAGATGGGGGGAAGAGAGAGATAGTCAAGGGAACATGGGATAAAATAATTTTATGGAAATTGAAAATATTTATGTGAGCCTAAAGAAATTATATATCAACTTTACATATGGAATCAAAGGAAGAAATTTTTAATTTTGCTGAAGTATTTAAGGAAGATGCTTATTTAAGGATATTTCATATACACATATATGTATATGTATTATTCTTTTATTACCATATATATTATAGAGCACAAGTCAAACAAAAATAGATTATTGAAAGTTAGATATCAGATTGAGGTTATGGCTCCCTCTATTTGGTTTAGGATTCTGGGAAGATCAGTAGTTAAAAAGCAAAGATTTGAATCTCTTCAAATGTACTTACCAAGGATTTATTCCTCAGCCCTGTCCCCCGTTCCACCTTCTCTCCTCATGCTTTTCTTCCACAAGCAAGTATCTACAACGTAACTATGGATTGTTATTTTCTGAATTCTGGGTGATATAAATGTGATGGTAAAATATTCAATGGTTGTCAATAAAGTGACCTCCTTGTTTTCCAGTTGTCCCTGATGGTGCTGCGAATGGAGTCATCTGTAAAGAGTAAATGGGACATAATTGATAGTGGGTCCTTTTAGAGAACTTGTGTGTAAAGAAACTGTGAAATAATAATACTAATTAGTGCCCTGCATTATGTTATTGATATATAAATATATATAAGCATATAGATTTAACCCTTTAAAGAAGAGGACTGTTCTATTTTTGCCTTTCTATACTACTTAGATTCCCATCCAAGAGTACAGAATTACTTTATAGGAAAACAAAGGAATTTTTTTTTTTTCCAGTTCTGATCTGACCCAGATATAATATAGGGGGGAAAAAAAGATTTAGAAAATATTCTATGCATTAATAGAACTGAAAGTCTGTTAAGATTAGTTAAAGTTTCAGAAGGCAACATCTGGACTAGTTAATCTCCAAATGATAAATGGGATCCCCAAAAAAGAGTCTCCTGGATGATAAAACTACATCAGCTAGAGTAGTTCAGTTCTTGTGAAAAATAGGTTCTGAGGCAGTACTGCACCTAGACTCTGTAGTAACGGTGAGCCTTTTTTGTCTTAAGAAGCTTGAAATTACTGTGTTCACCCCAAAACACCACAGAATCTTATGCTATTTTATTTTTATGTAAACCATAGCAATAAAAAAGCAAACTCAAGAGTAATAGAAAATAATGGGAAAATAGTAGATCAGACTGAATGATATAATGTGAAATTCATTTCATTTTTACCTTGTAGAGAGAAATTAAAGGCTACCAAGTGTTATGGAAAATACCAACAAAATAATAGAATTCTAAGTATGCTATCTATGAATGAAAGTCATATTGATACTGCTTCCTGGTTGATATATATATATATATATTTTTATGTCAATGCACTTTGGGGTTCATATTCTAGTTCTGAATTGTATTTTATTAGAAGTTTTATTTCTCACTTCTATCTGGAGGGATATATGTATACCATTTCCTTTATTAACATACAATTATTTTATGTTCTGCCATAACAAGTATTAATAACCACTCTGAACATTATGCATATGAAAAATTCACAAAAGTAAACACTTATGTGCCTAACCCAAATTTGACTTAATTTTATAATTCTTGAGTTCTGGTTTTCTTTTTCCCTTTATTTCAAATTTTTTTTTTTTCAAAATATTTTCATTGCTGATCTGGTTCCAATAATGCTAAGGTTGAAATAAAGGTGTTAAGTATCTGCTCTCTAGATCAGGTGCTGAGATTAGTGTTCTATTGTGACTAAGGTAACTGCACACTTAGTATACTCTAAATTCTCTCTTAGCATTCATTTTTGAGGAATTTTGAAACATCTAGACCAATTACTGAAAATGTATAAAATATATGTGATTAGATGCCCTTTAGGGAGAAGGTACATCCTAAAAAAGAAATTAAGATTTTTGACAAGCCTGGTAATTCAGAAAATACAAAGAGGCAGAGGAGGGATTTTACTCTCTACCCACTGTGTTAAGACCTGTTGGAATTTAAGAAAAGCAGTGGCAAAGGAGAGCTGGGGAAAGGCAGGAGAAAAAAATGTGACTCTGTATGGTTCACACAAAATTGAGTCATGAATGAATCTTGAAAATTCCTTGAACAGTATTATTCTTGGTAGTAGGAGATCAAGTGGAAACATAACAGCAAAATATCAAATGGTGCTTCCTATTAAACAATAACTTTATACTACCTGTTGACCTAAGCTTTTGAGAATTCTTAATAAATATGTCAGCACCGGTAGTTCTTAAAAAAAAAAATTGGCTAAGGAAATAAGTCCTTAGGCCTACTACCTCAGGAACTTATGCCACCAAACTGCCATTAAGAACATTTACAAAGAATAGAATTGGAAGAACAAAGGCCAGTGATACAATGTAATACATATATAATTACAATATTTATATATGATCAACATTAATAATATATAATTATATAAAATGTAATATATATATTAGCAGGTGGTAACATCTAAATATTATAGATGCTGAGAATAAATGTTTGTTGACTCATTGACTGAGTAAAGAAATCTAAAAGTTTAATTTGTCTCTCATGTTACCAAATCCCAATATTTAACTCCACCTACTTGTGCACACGGGCGGAAAGAAATGCACAAGCAAGAGTTTGCAGGGTAGAAAGGAAGTTTATTGTAGAATTGGCCAATTGGAAGCACAGAGAGCTCATGTATTGAAAGGTCTGACTTCTCCATGACATGTAGGTTACAGATTATACAGGGCAAAATTACAAGACATCGTGGGTTAGAGGTTTGTGGGTTAGGGATTCATGGTTGTGTTGGTCAGAGGTGAGATAAGAGTAAAAATTATTTCTTCTGGTCTTGATGATAGCTCTGAAGTCTGCTCTGGCATCCCTTTGTGAAGTTTCATGAAAAAGTAGCCAGGGTGTCATTCTACCTTCAGGCTCAGGAGCATAACTTGGGTCAAGGTATTATCTTTAGCCTGCTAGAGGTCCAGACGTTGTGACTATTAGTCAGGTCCAGGCTATTGTCTTCTAATGTCTCAGTTATGGTTATCTGGGAGAAAGGCTAGGTCTCTGAGGGACGTAGAGAGAAAGAGAAAAAAAAATTCCTAAAGCTATAGTCACAAATCAAACCAAAATCGTGAGGACCCTCAGTTTCACTTAGACTAAAGGGTGAGACTTTGGGTTCTATGGAAAGGCTCAAAAAATAGTATTTCATTTACTAATCTGCTTTGTGTACTCACTGAATAAAACAAAAGGAGTATGATAAATAGAGATCAAAATATTGTCTTTTCTGCAATTAAAGGCTGTATATTATAGAAGACTAATTATTTATGGGACAATTAAATTTACCCACCTGCCCAACCCTAAGTAATACTGGATAGATATATGCATTTCAAAATGGGGACCTACCCCATAGTTGTAGAGAAGAATGACTGTGCCCTGGAAGCAACTTAATCCCCAGAGAAAGAGGTAAACCTGGCCTATGCATGACGAGTTTCCAACTGATCAGAAAAGCCATTCCTTTCCTCCAAAGAAGAACCATGTGAGGGGTCAGAAAGAAAATAGTGATATTTATTACAGGACTTTGCTTCAGTTTTAAGGAAATACTTCAGTAATGCAATATGTATTTTCTCTTTAAAAAATCTATCTATCATCTATCTATCTATTAATCTATTGTTCTATTTATCTATTATCTGTTTGTTATGTAAAATATTGCGGGGGTTTAATTTTTATAGTTTTATTTAGGTATAATTGATACAGAATAAATTGCTCATGTTTAAAGTGCACGACTTGATAATTTTCATAAAATCATAACTACAATAAAAATAATAAAATTATCCCTCATCCCCAAAAGTTTCCACATGACCCTGTTAATTTCAATAATAAATACCTTTCATTACCACCATCTACAAGAGAGGACTGGTCTTTCTGTCATTTCAGATTACTTTGTATTTTATAGAATTTTGTATAAATGGACTCACACAGTATAAGTTCTCTCTGAGGACTTCTTTTACTTAGCTTGATTATGTCGAGATCCATTCATGTTGTTGCACGTGTCAATAGTTCATTCGTTATTGTTGTTGTAGTCTGTAGCATGTATCAGTACTTTATTTCTTTTTATTGTTAAATAATATTCTATTGTATGACTAGACCACAATTTATCCATTTACCTATTGATGGATATCTTGGTGTGTATTTCTAATTTTTAGCTTTTATGTATGTCTATTATGAACATTCATGTACCTGCCTTTGTGTATCAATTCTTTTGAATAAATACTCTGAGTTGAATGGATAAGTTATATGGTATGTGCATATTTAAATTTTTAAGAAATTGCAAACTGTTTTCCAAAGTAATATTAATCATTCAAACAGAAAAGAAATTATATCTCCTAGTGGTTTAAATTTCTACTTCCCTAAGTATTAATGACACTGAGCATCTTTTTTTTTGCCCATATATTCTGGATACATGTTTTTAATTACTTAAGTGATTTGCAAATATTTTCTATCATTTCACACCTTTTCTTTTTACTCTTTTCACATTGTTTTTGTAAGAGCGGAAGGTTCTTAATGGTATAAAATTCAGTTTATTGTTTTCATTTGTTTGTTTTATGAGTTATAATTTTGTTACTGCATCTAAGAAAACTTTGCCTAAAGATTGCAAAAATTTTCCTTTGTTTTCTTCTAAAGTTTTAGCATTTTAGGATAAATTTAAATCTATTATTGTTTTATGTTAATTTTCATATGTGGTCAGAGACTTGAACTGATCTTAGTTATCTTTGCATATGAATGTCCATTTATTTCAGCACCAGTGGTTTAAAAGTAAAGTAATTTATACTTAATTGCCTTCACACTTTTTAAAAAATCAATTGACGATATATAAATGGGTGTATTTCTGAACTCTCTATTCTTTTCCATTACCTATTTGTCTATCTTGACAGCAACTTCACAGTCTTGATTAATATAGTTGTATAATTATTCTTCATGTAAAGTAGTTAATGTTATTTAATTTTGTTCTTTTTGTTCAAAGTTGCTTTGGTTATTCTAACTTCTTCATATTTCTATATAAATTTTGTAATCAGCTTGTTAAATTCAACAAAAAAATGCCTAGAGGGTTTTTCACTGGGAAAGTGTTGAATCTATCAATTAATTTGGGGAAAATTGACATTTTAACATGTCTTGAATATTATGATGGTTTATCTCTCCATTTATTGAGGGCCACTTTAATTTATCTCAAAAATGTTTTACTGTATGAAGTATACAAATCTTATACAGTTTTTGTAAGCGTATCTTTTTTTATGTTTATGCTATTGTTATGTTTTTATTTTTATGCTAATGTTATGTTTTAAATTTCAATAAAAAGAAATAAAGAGTTCAGGTTAGATGGAAGAATTAAAACTGTCCATGTTCACAGGAAATATGATTAATTGAGGTATTTAGATTGTTTATGTTTAATGTGATTACTGAGATCTTTAGGTTTAAGCCTCTTGTCTTGCTATTTTTTTCTATCTGTCCTATATATTCTTTGTCTTGTTTTATTCCCTTTTCAGCCTTCTTTTATATTAATTATTTTACGATTATATTTTAACTCCCTTGTTGACTTATTTGCTATAACTTTTTGTTGTGCTTAGTGATTTCATTTATGAGATACATCACTAATGTATCATATTTTGCCCTAAAGTAGTATCGTACTACTATATATACAGTATACGAAATTTATAACAGTATACTTCTATTGTCTCATTCCAGGCTTTTGTGCTGATGTTTACATATATATTGCTTATATATACATTGCTTTTATGTTTATCTTTTAAAATGATTCAAGTTGTAAAAATGTTTACATTATCCATGCATATTAGGGTACTCCTGAGAAACGGGACTACCATAGTGTGTGTGTGTGTATGCCAGGAAAGCCAGTGGTATAAGTCCTGGTCTGAGTTCAAAGACCCAAGGACCAGGAGTGTTAATGTCCAAGTTCAGGAGAAAATGAACATCCCAAAACAAGCAAGAGAAGAATGTGTTTTTTGTTCTGCTTAAGCCATTAAAATATTTAATAAATCAATATGATTACCCATATTGATGATAGCTGCCTATCTTCTTTACTCAGTCTATCTTTTTTTTTTTTTTGCTCAATCTACCAATTCAAATGCTAATTTCTTCTAGTCATACCCTCACACACACACATAGATATAATGTTTTACCAGCTATCTGGGCATCTCTTAGCTCAGTCAAATTGACACATAAAATTAACCATCCTATCATGTATTTACAATATCTAATATTTTCTATTCTTTGTGTAGATCCAAATTTCCATATAGTATAATTTTTTTCTGTAAGAAGCAATATCTTTAAGTTGTAAGTTACATCTAATGTTATCTATAGATTTATAGATTCAATTTAATCCTTCTCTCCTCCCACCCCATTCAAAAAATATCCCAGGTACTTATTTATTATTAGGGACATGAAAACTAAAACTACAATGAGATTCCACCACATACTTATTACTATGGTTAAAATACATTACAAAAATAAAACTGACAATGCCAAATGCTGGAAAGTATAATGAGTAAATAGACCTCCCATATTCTGTTTGGGAATAGAATATGTTATAGGCACTTTTGAAAAAAATTGGTAGTTCCTTATCAAATAAAACATACACTTAACCAAATGACACAGAAATTCTATCCCTGTGTATTTATCCAAAATAAATGAAAACTCATGTTTAGATAAAACACTATATATACACATGTTCACAGTAACTTTATTCATAATTACCTAAATCTAGAAACAATCCAAATGTCCTCCAGCATGTGAATAGATACAAAAACTAGATACATATTTGCAATGGAACACTACTCAGCAATAAAAAATAATAAACTCCTGAGACAGGTAAGAACATGAGAATGCATTATGATAAGTGAAAGAAGGCAGACTCAAATGGTTATATACTGTATGGTTCTAGAGAGGATACCTTGTGTTGAAGTAATTGATTTATATTTTGATTGTGGTGATACTTACAAACTGTGTTCATTTGTCGAAATTCACAGGACTGTGCAACAAGATGACGAATTTCAATGTATATAAATTACATCACAATAAAAATATGTAAATTGAGAAGGAGAATTTTCATTTTGATAGGAGAATAAAATAAAAGTTTTCCAAATATAATTTGTTATAGTGCAATAATATTCTGCCTTGTAAATACTCAGCTTGCTTGGTTGCTTAAGAATCAAATTTAAGTTCAAATGCATACTAGTCACTAAAACATTCACTTTAATAGAAAAAATTGTTGCAAAGAATTTAATAAGAATATTAACTACTTGTTACTAAAACAAGTGAGAATGAAAACATCATATCAAAAAAGCAAAAGGTTAAATTTATTATTATTATTATTATTATTATTATTATTATTAAACAGAGTAAGTATACAAAAATGGCATTAGTGAAGAGAACTCTTGAATTTCTGGTAATTGTTGCTCTTAAACAAATGGGATAAATATAATTATTGATTAAATTCATTTAATTCATCTATTGCTCAGTTGGTAAAAATTTATTCAGCATCTTTTATGGATCAGACAGTACTCAGTATTTTTGATTCTCATTTCATTATTCTTCTCAATCCACTTAAACTGTAAATATACATAGAAACATTAACCTAGAAGGAATACTAGAAATTATCTAGTCTAGTCATTTGTGTGGTAAATCATCCCCTTTCACTAAATGCAGAATGAAATAAGAGAAGTAAAGTAACATACCATATAAGTCTGTTTAATCTGGGTCGTTCAATTATCACATCATCTATTATGAGTTATTAAATTTTATTGTGAATTGTCGAATTCAAAAAATTATTTAAATGTAAGGAAAAGCCCTTGAGCTACAGAACACAGTATTTATTTCATCTGTATAAATGGAATTCCTAAGGGATTGAAAACAAAGACACAAAGACTTTCATATCGAACATGGAAAGGCTGAGAAAAGTAAGCAATAGTACATTAATAACAACCTGGGCAATGTTGTCAGTATGCATACCAAAGGGTAGCTATAAAACGCCTACAAAATAACTTGAAAAGATTGAATCAAGATGTCTAATTCCACAGATGTGGATTGGGTGCATTTGTTCATTTATTATTGTATGAAACATATCAGGCTCACCTTTGTATGAAAAGAGCTAACTCAGTACCTACTACAATTCAGATTCTCAAAAGGCTAATAACTGTTACTAATTACTGAATTTAATTGAGTCATTGTACAACCATTTTATGACTAAGATCAAGTCTGAATTGTAAATATAGCTATAATATTCCATGGAAGTGTTATAACTATGGACTTGCTTTTTCTCTGGATTTTAGGTATGATTAGAATATGATAGGGAATGTCAATTATAAAATGACAAATACTAATTGTTTACATAATACGGAATCTCTTAAAAATCAAGTTTCCATCTATGCCCCAAGGAGGATTTGAGTGATACATTTGATAACTTAGATTCAAAATAACATAACTGTTTAAATTAATTTATAATAAAAGCAAGACATGTAAATAATAGTTAAATTTCAAGAGAAACATACAAATAAATATAGACAAAGGAAAGTAATATATTACATAAGTTAATATGAATGCTATGAGTCAAAGCAAAATGGGAAACAACAGTTTATATAGTTCTCATTCTATAATAAAAAGAAGCATGTCAGAAATTATGTGTTTAAGTAATTTAATTTTGCACTATTTATACAAAAGCCTTGACACAAATTATGACTATTGTTTTGAGCAATAATTTGATGCTGCTAAAGCATTGTGTCCTTCACAATTGTAGGACAAAAAATTTTACTGACCCTAAGTCCTGATAAGAATTACATATTAGTAGCGTAATTGTTTGTACCTGAAAGCTCATTTATTTTTCCACATATTCTTTTCCCAGCAATATATTTATTTAGTAACTATCTGTTCCCTTCTTGTTCTAAGAGTAACATCATGTTAAGCACTTAAAATTAGCTTAGTTTTATGGTATAGAGTAAAAAGCCTTTCTAATCTTGGCAAGGGAAGATGAATTCTCACCTAAAATTTTTATGATTTTTTTAAACTATTTTCATCAGTTTTTAAGCTCAATCTATTGAAAGAATATTTACCTTTTAATTTATCCAAAATAGCATTCAGAAACAGTTGGGAAACCCCAGGGTCTTGGATGGTTTTTCATTTTTCCTCACACAATTTCAAAAAATTGGCATTAATACAAATGTTTACTGCTGAGTATAGTATACTGCTGGGCAAATTAGTGAGCCATGACTACATATTACAACTTCTAAAACATGAAATCAGATAACTATTTCCTTGAAAAATCAATAATGTTTATGGTGATTATATTTCTTTTTAGTAGTGATACCACATAAATATACTCTATTGACTATACATGTATGCACAAAATACATAATATTTCTATAGAAGTTGAAGTTTTCAGTGTGTCAAAGGCAATTGATAGCAGACAAACAAGGCCAGGTTATAGTAGGGTATATACCTATCAGATATAAATCAATGTCGTATATTGGCAGTGCTTTCCCTATGCTGGTTTCAGGGCACTAAGACAAAGTTAAAGCTCTTAACTATTGCAGGGAAGAGAAGAAACAATAAAAAGCATCTTCTCTATAAAAAGCTTAGTTTCTCAAAGGCAAACTTTTAGACTCTGCCTTAAACCAAAACTTAGAATCTTTAGGAAATAACCTCTGAGAAGCAACAATGGAGTCACAGAAGGCAACTCTATTAAAAATATCGATTGGGCTAATAACTTGCTCTGTGTCATGTGAAGTAGTGCTTTGCAAATTGAATTTCCCTGCTCTGAGTCCATCATTTAAAGATGATCATCCATCTCTTAACCTATGCAGTTTCCATTTTCTATCAGCCTATTATTCAACTGAAAGTGATTGAGGGAACATTCTATTTGTGCCAATAGAAGACTCCAGGCAGTTTTGTCAAACAGAAAAGACCTTGAATAGTCTGATCTTATCCTACCTTGGTGACATTTCCCAACAAGTCCAAACTTTAATCATTTATTACAGTCAGAGTGATCTCTTACTGATCTCTTGCTGTGGCAGATAAATTCCAAATGTGGCAGATAAATTTCCATGTCTGTGGAAATTTAGAATGTCCCATTATCCTGGTCTGACATTAAGTCTGATGAGGCAGTCCAATAAATTACTTAACATTCACCCTGAATCCTGATAGTCTGGATTTGCATCTTAAGGCTGCTATTACTGTACTTTAGTAGTCACCTGTTTTGAGACTCTGTTTTTATATATTTAAAGTGGTGATATAATTTCTCAGAAAGTTACTGTGAAAATTAAATGACATAATATATGTGAAAACTTTAATCTAAGACCTGGCACACAGTAATTACTATATGAGTATTCATTAAACTATTTGTTCAATTTTTTTTCCATCTTTCAAGTGTGAATTTGACCAAATATTGTTGTCTAACTACTATAGTCCATTCAGACTTTAACTTCTAAATATCTAAAGCATTGACAATATCACATGCATGTACTCAGTAATTTTCTAATTGTCTCATATATTTTATCATTATTTATAAAAAATATAGTATTAACACCTTAAGTAGGTAAATTTTCTTTTATTTTAAGGTAGCCTTCCCAAGGTAGCACTTCAGTATTCTTGAGGAATAAACATGATTTCTCCTTTCCTCCCTCTGGTGGTTCTTCTGGCCTTACCTAATATAGCTAATCCATAATGTTCATTTTCCTCAGTCTCTGCTATCTGCCTAAGTAACTCAGAAATTTTCATTTTGCTGAGTGTTGACCATAAAATTTTCTAAGTTTATGATGTTGTCTGTTCTTCATAATCCAACTTCATTTTGCACTACATTTCTCTGTCTTTTCTCCACTATCTTTCAGTTTCCCATACACGACAGTGTCTACCTTGACATCTTAAAAAAATGCCATTATCTAAGCAAATTGCAGTCTTTCTATTCTCCTCAGTCCCCTGTTCTGAAACTTGCCTGCATATATATGTACACAAACATATATTTTTTGTACGTGTGACTTCTTTTTGTCATTCCTAATAACAAGCCTATATAAGTAATCTCTAACTCTCCATAGACAGAATAGCAGACTAAATTATATATCATTCAATATAAATTATATAATGTAAAATATATATAATTTAAATTACATACATATTTAATCTGGTTATCTGTCTCATATTTCAAAAATGAAGCCTCATAAGAATAAAGACTATATTTTATTCACCAGCATAAAAAGAAATTTTTTTTAGCAAGGTTCTTGATACATGAGTTGTTCAGTAAATATTTCTCCCACAGTGTAATTAATGCCCTCCAGACAGCTGGGTTAACCAGTGGTCCTTAACCTTTTTGGCACCAGGGACTGGTGCACCTATGAGAATCTAATGTCTGATGATCTGAGGTGGAGCTGAGGTGGTGATGCCAGAGCTGGGGAGCAGCTGCAAATAAAGATAAAGCTTCATTTGGTGGCCTGATGGTCACCTCCTGCTGTGCAGCACTTCCTAACAGGCCACTGACTGATGGCTGCTAGGGAGTTGGGCATCCTTGGTTTAAACTTTTTCTTACAGAGTAAAGTTGTATTGAAAACAATCAAAATGCTGCAAATCATTGTGATTCGTGGTTCAAATTCCCCTCTCATCTTCTTATTCCCACCCTCCATAGTAACAGTGATCTTGAATTTCATTCCTAGGACTCCCATTACATTAGCGTGGACACCAGAAATATGTTTTCCCTTATATATTGCAGGCAGGAATGAGAAACACTGCAGTTTATGCTGCTGCTCTTCTCTAATACTGGAGCTTCTCTAAACAGGACCTCTGTAAGATGCCAATAACTCCTAACGTCACAGCAGACTCTGATCTAGAGACACCCCCAGTCCTCTAATTCCCGCACCCACATCTGCAGCTACTATTTCTGCCCTTAATTTGTTGATATTCAACTTGTTAAATTTTTACTTTGTTCAGAGGCTTTGTACATAGATCCTTTCTCATTGTATTCTCCTTTTCAACCAAACCAATAAAATTATATATTACTTTTGTTTGTAAAATTTTAAGAATTTCACTGGAACTGGTTCAAAAAATTTGTTTAAATAGCAACATTGGGTATTGTCCTCTCAGTAATCTTTAATGCCCCTAAAATTTGTACTCTGACTACCATAGCTGAGTACTTTTCCTACTATCCTGATATGAGTTCTCAGGAATTGGAGTAGTTTTTAACTATATTTTTGTAATTGTTTGTTAAGTGTTTTGTCTTTAATTTTCTTTTCAATCTTTATATGCGTATACTGCAAGTCTCATCAAGATTGCCAAAATCATTTCCCCCAGAAGAATGTAAGATCTTTAAAAAAGTGTTTATTATTATCCTTCATGTTGAAATTTCCTCATGCCCTTAATTTTAAGTGGCAGATCTATATTTTGGTCACACATAACTTGAAAATAGAGTCTCAGTCCATATTTGTTGACTGAATATTATTTTTTTTTGGATTTCGACCCAGATATATCCTTGTCTTTGTATATGTATACATGTTTTCAGATGAATGGTTACAATCCTATATGTTTTCTCTTTTCCTTTGTTTAAAGAAAACTAATTATAAATTTCTGTGCTATGTTGTAGCTATCGATTTAGCTCTAGTGTTAAGAAACATTCCTTCTGTTTTCTATAAATGTATTCTACAATGAGCAATCTCTTAATTTTTTTTTTGCCAGAGTGTATTTTCATGTATGAGTTACTCAAAACCGCCTTTGAAATTGAACAATTATAAACAACACACACACACATACACGCACACATGCACATCCCCCCTCCCCATACATAAATATTTTAGAAACTAAGTCACTGGCTAGAATAGTGACATTAATTGGAATTAATACACACTTTCTTGAATAGAAAAGGAAAGGTTACATCTCTATCAAAAATAAAAGCTAAAAATTAAATTTTATATAGGTAATCATAAATACAGAGAAGATATGACCAAGTTAATGGCTGAATAATATAAAAATTAATTTTAGTATACTAGTCAGACAGTAGCATTATAAAAATCAAATAAAAGAAAATGTCAGAAAAATATGGATTGATTTATAGGAGAAAAAGAATGATAATTAGGAAGCTTTAAACTATTCAAATTGCATTAAAAGGAAACAATTTAAAAGACTTAAAATCACAATTTTTTCACTGCAATATTTTATTTACTTATTTTCCTTTGTAAAGAATAGTACCAATGCAGCTGCATGATAAACCTGGGGGAAAAATCTATTTAAAGCAAAAAATTGGACAGGAACATTTTGTGAACCCAGACTTGAAAGCCATCAAAGAAAACTAGTGGCAAAGTAAAGAAGCCAGTTTCTCAAGGCTCTGTCAGATTCAAATAGTTTTCATAGGCTTTGTGACCTGTAAGGATCAAAAATAAAATTAGTTTTCAAAATTCTGAAAGAAGAAACCTTGGGTCTTTTCATATTTGCCATAATATACCTACTTAAGTCAATATTAGTAGATATAACCAAGTACAATAAAGTCTGCATAAATTAAATTTTCATATGCATTCATTTGTATGTGTATGCACATATTTTAGTTGGGTAGGGAGAGAGGAAGAAATCTGTAATTATTTGTTATATCAATTGAGATGAGCAGATATAATTATTCAGGGATACAAATCTATGGTTGTTTTCCTTCTTATTAATTTTCTGCAAGAATTTAGCTTAATTCTTTCCCTGGGCCCATAATTAACTGACTTTTTTTATTCCTCTACTGCTTTATTTTCCCTTCCCACCAGAATGATGCATTAATGAGTACTGTTCTTAGTCCCCAGGAGATTCACACGATAAGCATCCTGTGCTCACATTATGAATCAAAACATCAGAAACTAGAAATGAATCAATCAGCTTACTAACTGTTGTTAGTTTCTCTGAAGCAAAATCATGCTGGCTTTATACGATAGTGCCATAGATCATAGAGTCTGTTATCATTACTAAGTCACCTTAAACATAGCTTTACTAATATTATGCAGATTAGAAGGGGACACAATATAGAATATTCACAGTTGCAAATTAGAATTTAAAATGGAAATGTACATAATTATATTGTTCTTTATGGCACAATAGTGGTATGATTTTATAAGATTAAATCTTGTATAGGGATGAAAAATGATAAGCCAGTATTATTATTCTAAACCAAACAATAACATATGGGATGCAGACCAGTAGCCCCACTCTAAATCAGCCTTAGCATTTCATAAGCCACTGAATGTCACAGATGGAAGCTGCTATTCATTCCACCTGCTTGACGTGACGAGACATAATGATAAAAGTTCAAGAGGAAAATTAAAATGAAGACAGCTAAGCCTGCCTCTACTCTACTGGCCGCAATTATTAGTGATGTGCTGGTTGCAGACACCAGAGGTTCACATTGATCACCAGCCTATGACAAGATGACAGTGAATTAATTCTAAGAAAAAATTTAGCGAAATCTACTTTTATAATTTACTTGCATAAACAAAATGCTCATATAATCCTCCTTGTAAGGAAAAGCCTAAAAAAAGAACACATGTCAGGTTATCTATCTATATATGTGTGTGTCTGTATGTATATATCTATCTATATCTATATCTATATCTATCTATATCTATATCTATATCTATATCTATATCTATATCTATATCTATATCTATATCTATATCTATATCATCTATATCTATATCTATATATCTATCTATATCTATATCATCTATATCTATATCATCTATATCTATATAGATACATAGATATATAGAGATATACATATTATTTAAGATTAAACCAAGTGGAGAAAAGAACTAACGATTTCTTGCTAGTTGCTTAACTTAGATATTGGTTTTTATTTTTCTTAAATTTTTATACTATGAATCCATGTTAATTGTAAAATATTTTGACAATATAGAAATTTACAGAAAGAGTAAATGTCCACTTCTTTTCCTTTTATAAGTACATATACCTAGGCATCACTTCTCTCATTAAGAGACCTATATATACATATAAATACATATAAATATATATACATATAAATACTTTGCTTATATATACATGTATTATTGTTATCCACAGAAAGGGCTTGAATTAATATATGCATTAATAAGCACAAACATAATTTTGTATTTATATAAATAATGTTGTATTATATATATTTTTCTTTGGCTTGTTCTTTTATTCAATATAAACATAAAAATTATAAATTTTTATAAAATTCTGTATAGGATTTCTTATGAAAAAGATAAGAACATTTATTTATTATTTTAATGAACACTTTGTTTTTATTTTAATCTTTACTACCATAAACAAGCCTGGAAGGAAAATTATAGAGAGTGATAGACATAGATACAGATATAGATAGAGATACATAATGAATATACAGATACAGATGAGTGTGTATATACAACACACACATGCACACTCACAGACTATACATTTCCTTACTTGTTTGAATAACACAGAAAACATCCATTGATATATGACTTTTTTTCATTTTTACTTCTTATCCAATGTTCTCTTTGTATATTGATGCATTAGTATCTCTACATTTTAATATATATGAGAAAACTTATTATTTTATTTTTTCATAATTGTACTGCTTATTCTTGTATTTTTATTCCTTGAGATGAATTTGAAGTTTTGATTGAGGTGATATCTTTAGGTTACATTAAAGAACTATTAATGTTTGTCATCCAAACATCTCATCTATTTTAATAATATTTTAATTTTTTCACAAAATATTATCATACATGTTTTTATATTTATTCTTATATATTTATAGATTTTTGTGAATCTATAATAGTAATTACTTTTTCTACTATAATTTTTTTACTTCATCTTTGCTGGTGAACAAGATAACTTTTTATTTTTATTAATCTTGACACTAACCAAAATCTCAAATTCTCTTATTTGCTTTAAACTGAAAATGGTCAAATAGCTCAGCATGTTAAAGTTGTCAATTCTCCTCAAGCTGATTTATGAATTTATCGCAATTATAATCAAACTGTCCCAGCAGGATTTGGTAGATGTAGACAAGCTCACTTGAAAATTTATATAGAAAGATAAATGAACTAGAAAAAGAAGTAGATTGTCCAAAATAACTTTAATAAAGAAAGAAAGATTGATTTGGAAGCATCGTACTACTTGACTTTAGAATTTATAATAAATCTACAGTAAATATGAACATATGGAATTGGTAAAAATATAGACATATAGATGAATAGAACAAAGCAGAGTTCATAAACAAACTTAAATAAATATGATCAATAATTTATTTTTAAATACAAAGGCAAGTAAATGGAGAATATGTTGTCTTTTCAACATACAATGTTGAAACATTTGAATATATGCAACCACTGCTCCCAAAAAACAAAAATCCTTAACCTAAACCTCATACTATATATAAAAATTAACTCGAAATCAATCATAAATCTTAATTTAAAATGTAAAACTAAAGAAATAAAATTACACTGTAGAAATCTTTGTGCCCTGGAATTAAGGAAGCACTTAAACAAGATCAATGTTAAAAATATTACTTTGCTAAAGATGTTATTAATAGAATAAAAAATATCTGACAACAGATTTACACCTAGTATATATTAAAAACACTCAAAATGTCACCATAAGAAAATAAACAGCTCAATTAAAAGTTGGACAAAAGCCTTGAATAGTTACTTGGCCAAAGAGCAAAAATGAATATAAAATAACAGAAAATTATATTAATCATCAATAGACATTCAAGAAATATAATTTCAAAATATGATGAGATAATTCTATTTACCTAATAAAATAATTAAGATAAAAAAATACATAATACTGACAATGGTGAATGTTGGTGAGGATTCGGAACAATGAGAACTCACACACTGCCAGTGAGAATGCAAAATGATATAGCCATTCTGGAAAGAAGATTGGCAGCCTCTTAGTAATTTAAATATACATTTAAATGACCCAAAATCTTACTGTTACAAATTTATGCAAAGGGAATGAAAAATTATATTCACACAAAAACTGGTATATTATTGTTTATAACAAATCTAGCCACAATTTTCAAAATCTGGAAATAATACAAATGTCTCTCATAAGTGAGTGATAAACTGTGGTACATTTATACAATGAACTATTCTCCAATAAAAAGTAATAAACTGTAGATGCAAAAGGATTGGATAGATCTTAAGAGAATTATGATGAATTTTAAAAAGCTTGTCTCAAAAGAAAAGAAATTAGAAGTTGCCAAGTTTAAGGGTTTGAGGGCAGAGTGTGACTGAAAAGGGATAGCCCAAGAGGGTTTTTTGGGGAGGCCATAGAATTGTTCTGAATTTTGATCTTGGTCATCATGACCACGTGAACCTATGCATGTGTCAGAATTCATAAAATTCTGCACAAAAAAAAGTGTTCATTTTTTTTTAATTAAATTAAATTGAACTCTAAGGAAAAAGGAAAATGAAATTCTCTTATCTTCCATTCCCAAAGATTTCTTCCTGCATAAGGTTTCATAGGTTACTGGCTTCAAATACAGTTGTCTCTCCTGATTAACAGTTTTGCTTTTTGATATTTTAGTTACCTGAAGTAAACAGAGCTCTAAAAGTAACATGTGGAAAATTCCAGAAATAAACAATTTAGTTTTACACTCCCCATCATTCTGAGTCGTGTGATGATATCTCCCACCAGCTGCTTTCGATCTGCCTAGAATGTGAGTCATCCCTTTGCCCAGCGTCTCCATACAATATACCTGCCTGTAGCTTTCTTGGTTTTCAGACTGACTGTTGTAGTATCACAGTGCTTGTGTTCAAGTAACCCCCATTTTAATAGTGGCCCCAAAGTGCATGAGTAGTAATGCTGGCAGTTTGGATATGCCAAAGAGAAGCCATGAAGTGCTTCGTTAAGTGAAAAGGTGAAAGTTTTCAACTTAATAAGGAAAGAAAAAAGAGTTGTGTGTTGAGGCTGCAAAGATCTATGGTTAGAACAAATCTTCTATTTGTGACATTGTAAAGAAGAAAAAAGAAATTTGAGCTAGTTTTGCTGTTTGACCTCAAATTGTAAAAGTTATGGCCACAGTACGTGATAAATGCTTAATTAACATGAAAAAGACATTAAGCTTCACCATAGGCATGTATAAATAGAAAAGAAAAGCAATATATACAGAGTTTGGTACTATCTGTGGTTTCAGGCATCCATTGGGAGTCTGGGAATCTATCCCTTGTGTGTAAGGGAGGAACATTAATTACAAACAATTTTACTTCCATCTTTTAATATGCTCATAAGGTTGCTAATTAAGAGGATGACCAAATTATTCTAACACTATGAAAGGAATAAAGTGAAGTGTAAGTGGTGAGAAGAACAGGTAACTAACATTCTTTGAATGCCTACATATCAGAAACTTAAAATGGAAACATTTCTCAATTTCAAGTAGTGCTCTAAGAATATAGGCAGTGAGTACTCTATGGCAGATTGTATTTTCCAAATATAGCAATAATAATATCTCTCACATCCTTTGCTCTTTACCAAGGTCACCTTGCCACCCTTGCATCAAAAGATGACATTCATCTCTCCTCTCCCTTAATCAAGTCTGAAAAGGCCCTGTTACTACCATGACCAAGAGAATATCACCCAAGAGTCTGCACCAGTTCCATTTATGGTCCCTAACAACCCTGGAAGCCTCTGCTTTCTGTCTGATAGAGCTTCTGATAACCCTAGCCTGAGCTGTTACTTGACACAAACCCATGAAGACTCCAAGCAAGAATCCTCCCATTGAGCAAAATAAACCATAGAACCCTAAGGGATAATAATATATTGTTATTGCCACTAAGTTTTGTTAGACTGTAACAGGTAATTAGAATGCATTCCCTTCCTCCAAAGTGAGACTAGATTATCTATTCAAATATAAACAACTAATTGTATTACTTACAGCTGACTCCCTAGTTCCAACCTATAAACAATCTGGAAAGATTAAGAAAGAGGTGGAATGTAAAAGAGGGAATTTTAGTGGAGAGTTGTCAATGTGATTTCTCGTAAGCCCGAGCCCGATAAAAGGGGGTTCCAAAGAGACCGTATAAGTATTCTCAGGAATTTGTGAGGGGTAATAGGAAGCAGGTCAAAGTAAATATGTGTCTACTTAAATCCTGGGCAAAACATTCCAAACGGCAAAAAGCATAATGGAATGTCCCATTGCAGCAAAATGAAGGACTGTGGAAGGGAAGTAACTGCATTCCTGTGAAGGAAATGAAATATTTGTGTGTCATATGGACTCAGTGTCTGACTGTCTGAAGGAAGGGAGGGGTGGAGAGAGACAGACATTTTCAAAGTATGAAGCATGTCTCATAAATGCCTGCTAAGCCCAGAGTGTGTCTCAGCTAACCACAGTAAATAAGACATTTTATGACTCTTTATCTTTGCCATTTTCTTCACTCTGGCCACTGAGGAATGAGGAATAGTTAATGAAAGGTAAGGGAGAAGCAAACAGAAGCCTACTGCACTCTCTCTGCACTCTTTACTCCCATTTCCATGCTTCCATTGAAAGTTCTCAGGTTAAGTCTGAGTTGAGAGGAAGAAGAGTCTAACTTTAAACTTTGCAAGTTTGACTATTATACGGAACATGTATTTTAATTATGGAAGTAAGAGTAGCTTTGTATCTTGAAAATATGAAGATTTTTGTTTTGTTTTGTTTTGTTTTGTTTGTTTGTTTTTAATATGAGAACGACCGGAAAAGACACAGGCTTTTCCTAGATTTTACCCAAGAATCAGAATGGATTGTGTTGTGTGGACAGAAAATAAAGTTGTTTTCTGTTCTTCTTATGAGTCCCACTCATTTATGAGTTTGGTTACAGCTAGTACGTTCTAAGTATGGTGACGAGTTGTTTATTTGGTTCTCAGAAGCACCCAATAATGTAGTCATTAAAATCTTCATGAGAAAAACTGAAGATTGAGGATCTTAATAGCCAAAGTTTTATAGTTAGAGGATAGCTATGGTACAGTCCAAGAGCGCGCTTCTGAGTCACGTAGTGGGATTACTTCTTAGCTGTAGCTTCTGACATCTCTCTGAGTACCACAGGGCAAGAGGAAAGATGATGATATAGCCACTTGTTTAAATTAAGCCTATTTATTTTTAACATTCGTAGTACAATAAATACTATTGCTCTTGACCTGAAAATCCTTTTCTTTCAGTCTTGCATTTATAAGAATGGTAACTCTTTTGAAATCCAGTCATCAAATTTTTTTTTAAATTATACATTTCAAAATTAAAATTAATAAAAAATTAAAAATTATTGTATTTCTTTTCTTAACCATGGTTATTGCGTTTGAGATATTATACTTTCCTCTTGCATATTTAGACTTTGTTAATGTTACCTTTCTGAACTATACTTGTTCTATTTTTAGAAATATATTTCCCTTTTGTTTAATATATATATATATATATATATATATATATAATGACTTTATGTATTAAAATGGCCTCTCCTCATTTATAACTTATCATAAAATATGTTTTATTAAAGATCATGTACACCTAAGAGCTATGTGAGTCCCATATGATGATTAGCCTAAAAGATTCTCATCCTTTATAGCCAGAGTGGGTTTAATGGTGCAACTTCTTTTTATCAGACAAAGCCTTTAAACTTCTTTAAATTTCTCTTCCAAATTGAAAAAGTTATTTTAGTAGAAAACTTATATAAGAAAACTAGTCAAAAGACAAAATGCAAGTATTCCTGGAGCATCCACATTAGTCCTTCTTCACACAGGTATACTTGAGTCCTATAAAATGCTTATATGAGAGCAGAGATTTGGAAATGGGCGTATAGGTAAAACGTAAGGCCCTGGGTACCAAGGAATAAAATACTTCCTGGAGACCAACAAAACCTAGAAAGGGGAAGTTGGGTTTTGGAAAATTATCTTCAATCCAAAATTTTGCTGGAAGTTTTGAAACTTTTGGAGGTTAACATTAAAAAAAACACACATACACACAAACAAAAAAAACTTCCCTCTCTTCTTTATCTTCCTTCTTTTAGCTTTATTTCTCTTACATTTTTCCTCTACTTAGCATTATTTCTGTTTCTTATCTATAACCTAGGCCTGTCACTAATATGAAGTAGCCCCTCAGTCATTGAATTTCAGTAATTGCATTAAATATAACTAAAGCTGCTTTACAAGTTTTAATTTAATTTCTTTTTATTTTCATGAAAAATAGGCACTTGAAATTGACTTTGAAACTTTTCTAGAGTAGCATTACAAAGTAACCATGGTTTCTTAATTGTAAAATTTATTAATCTTACTTACATGCTTAAATTACCCAGTAACATTAGGTGGTTTCTTTGTGATAACAGAAGAGAAGAAAAATAAGTCACTTTTGTGACACCTTTTGTTCTGTCAACTAATTCTGACATTTACATTAAAAGGCTTGATATGCTTCTCTGTGGGAAAATTTTCCAAAATCATCTTTATCGACTTAATTCAATTTTTTAAATGTCATATAGATTTTTTTCTAACACAGTATAGATACACCTTGTCTCCTAAGTGAATAAATCTTAAAAAATTCTAAACTCATTTTACATAAACTAATATGCGTGACCCATTTACTTTTGTCAAACACAAACCACAAAAACATAGTATTTTTACACTTAAAAGTTTTTAAAAACAAATGTCAAAAGCTCCTAATCATCATTGTCTAAAAATAAAATAAATTCTCTTTAAATAAATTGTGCCTTCCTAAGCTACAATTGGTAAGATATTTAGCATTAACACCAGAGACAGAAAAAAAAAATCTCTGAAAAGGTACTATATTCCATCTCTCAAATAATTATGTAAAAATATTATAAGAATACATATTCTATTTCACTTTCATTGGTAAATACTAGAAAAAAAAAATAAAAGGGAAAGGAAAACATATTTTTGCATGAGAAATTCAACCTAAAAGCCATGCTAAAGTTGTAGAGCTAAAAATGAATAAGTGAAAGTCATGACTTGGACTGAGCTGTTAGTTACTGGGCAACAAGGAAACAGATTTAGCCAACAGGAAAACTAAAAATCCTTTTTACACCATAGCAAAGCATTTGAAAAAACAGCAGCTTAGATCATTTGAAGGCTTACCAACTCCCTTCTGAATCTATCATTCTAGAGAAGTAGTGGGAAAAAGTCAACATGTTAGAATATGTTGGCTTCTTCTTGCTTTTCTCAACGTATTCAGAAAGCAATGAGATGAGGGAATAAACTACTTGGTCTGTAAACAAATTGAGTACAATATAGAGAATCCGAAGCCTAATCTCTTCCCACGATTGGAAGAGCCAACTTTTCTTGCAGCCCAAACAGCAGAAAATGAGACTGAAAAACACTTGGAACTACAAATGCTCTTACAGAACAGTCAAATGAGACCAAAGAATGAGGCTTTTGAGCAACAAAGACCTGTGAAGGAATGGCAAAGAAAGGACCTCAGTTTTGTGGTAAAATAAAACATAAATTAAAATAAAATAATGAAATGAAAAAGTAAAATAGAAAAATAAAAAGTATGTCCTTACCAGTCAATCTTATGGTTTCAAACGGGGTCAAGATAACTGCCATTAAGCAGACTGAGAGAGACAGGCAATGGTGCAAAATAAGCAAAAAAATAAAAAAGGCTTAAAAATTATCTCTAGAAAATAACTTGAGTGTGGTTACAATCACACAGAAATGTATGGAAGCAGAGAAGTAGACATTATAAAGTTTTTTAAAATAAATTATCTATGGAAGGACACATATTGAAAAATGCACAAATTATAATTATAACCTAGATAAATTTTAAGTTTTAAAAATGCCTGTACAACCAGCACCCAGAAGAAGAAAATGAATGTTACCTGCATCACAGTAGTCTCCAGGACCATATTTATATAAATAAAATAAATAAATATATAAAATATATCTTGCAATGTTTTTAATGGAATAGTTTAATATTCAGTTATACATATCTGTTTTTTAAAAATCATTTTCCAATAGGTATACTTTGAAAAGAAATTGTTGAGTTTTCTCTGGTTTATATTTTTGTATATAAAGACAATGATGTTTTATTTGAAAATACATTTATTTCTTTGTCTAGAATGATTAGACCATTTAGACAGAATTTGTAGGTAAATATCATTTGCAATAGATCATAAGTTCATTTTATTGAATATGAAGCAAATATGTATTCAGTGATTCTTTATTGTTTCTTAAAAAAAAACATTGAACAGAAATTGAAAAAAAAAATCCCATTCATTTTTGGGAACTGTACTGAGTGACCACAGCAGATTTAATATCCTCCTGATTTCATCATGAACTTCTGGACAATAGTTTCTCGTATATATATAGTTAATGTTGAGTTCTTCCCAAAGACTGCCATAGATTGGCCTGGAATAAATTCTAAACTTAAATTGGGAATTAAATAAAATGCCCTCTAAAATCCCATGTTTGTCTGCTCAAAGTATTCTTTTTTAAAATTTTGTTTTAAAAGTTTATATTTATTTCACGTTATATATTAAGGTAACAACAAAAATCAAAGAAAACAATGTTTTTTTCCATTCTACCAATCTATTAATTTAGCCAATTTTTTACCTTTCAATCTCTGAATTGTGTTAGTTTTATACGAGAAAATATTTTAAAAATATGTTTCCACATATTTAAGCTTAAATTAATAAAACTAGATGGATCCAATCAAAAATGTAATTTTAAAATAATTTTAAAATCAATATTTAATCTATTTTCTTATTTCTAGAGTATTTTAAGTTGACTCAATAAAAATTATAATAGATTAAAGAATCAACCATCTTCTCAATAAAAATAATTAACACTGAAACAAGCAAACACTAAAGTTCCAAAAGATTTTTAGACCACAATGTAGCTATCTGTCCATCATAGTTTAGGTAAACTGTTGAAATTTGAGAATTGGATCAGATGATAACGAGTTATAAATCATGTAATATCTACTACGAACAAAAAATACTTGGTGTAATATAAAACGTAAGGGGTTAAAGCTTTGACTCTAATATACAGTTGGTATTTATATCCTTTCTACTCCTCTCTCTTCTAAATGTGAAATTTTTGATGTTAAAGAGGAGTGGCAAACCTTTTAGAAATGCAAGCCTGAATTTAAAAACAGCTAACACATACCAAAATGATAACAATTAGCAGTTGTCACATTTATAGTGTCAGAGAAATAAGAAGTTAGTGTATTCCTTTGGTATACTTTGATGAAACTCATATTAAATACTATCAATAGGATTTTTCACTCCTTCAAACTACAAAGCAAATTTGTTGCCAGACAATTTTCACAGCTCTAATTACAGCACTGGTTTACAACTCTATAATTAAAAATGAATTCAAATTTTGCTTCCTATTCTCAGCTATAAATTAAGCAAAATAAAAATAAAAATAAAAAAGTTAATTTTTTTCTGAATTTAACATAGTATTTTATTTTCTTAGTTCTTCATCATATTTACCTCCATAATTTTGTTGAAATCAAATTTAGTTCATCCATATATACTTCTAATTTGCAATAGATGTCACTCTTTAAAAATGTATGACTATATCAAAATGTCAGCTTCCTGTAATGCCTATGTTTTTTCCTAGATTTTTATGCAATCATTTTCAGTAATTCATCTGCATAGATCAGTATGTTTACAAACAAACTACTTGATTTCTTGCTTTTGTTCTCTTTTCTAAGTGTATGAATGTTTTTCTTTACTTTTTAATGTTATATTTATATTTTAGATTAAATGCAATTATTTAAAAATAATACGATGTTTCAGATATTTCTTCAGCTATCATCTTCATTCACTTTGCAAATAGCTCCTAGAATTATGGTTCCAGGTATTAAACCATGATATGATTTATGATTTACTTTTTTCTCCAAATACTGCATCATTTTGCAAATTTTGATATAATATCCAAGTAAGCATTACTCATTTAGCATGGCAATTTCGAAAATGTCTAATTATGGAGTTAAGTTTATAGGTACTGCTTACGTATATATACCTCATGATCCAGGCTGAGATTTATAAAAGACTTCAGAATGGAAGTATTTACAAATAGCTTAAGTTCCAGTCCTGGGAAGTGGTAGTTTGTTCACTTCCTTCAACAATGAAAAGTTGAACTTTGCAGCCCATTGTTTAAGGGTATCAGTGTGAGCCCATATGGATCATATGCATGCTAAAATACAGAACCTATTTTCCATCAACTAGGATTCAAGGACTCAAAATCTTCTCTTACTTTAGTCAAACAAGGTTATTTACCAAATACCTTTCCTTTGTTTTTCACCATTTTACCTTCTCCATCACATATCTGCATCTCATTTTCTCCAAATTTTTGCCTCGGTTTGTCTTCTTCTAGTTATTCTCTCTCTCTCTCTCTCTCTCTCTCTCTCTCTCTCTCTCTCTCTCTCTCTCTCTCTCTCTCCTTTACCCCAATTCCTCCTCCTCCCACTGTATTTTTTATCCCTTACTATCTTCCTCTCTCTCTTTCCTCTCTTCCTTCCTTTTATGTGAAAGAGAATCTAAGTTTACAGGCAAACTAAATTAGAGTGATGAAACTTTTAAGTAAAATTCTTATATTTTCTGATACTGTAAACCCCTGAAACCAAAACTACAAAAAGATGAGTACTAGAGAAGTAGGAGCAGTAATCCCTTAAATTATACTTACCATGTGTCGGGCATGTTCTAAGCACTTTATATAAATTTAATCAGTGAACTCTCACAGCAATCCTGTGAGGTAGACAGTATCTTCGTCTTACTGATGAAGTAACTGGCTTATAGAGTGTTTAAGTAAGTCGTCTGAAGTCAAACAGCCAGAACATGAAGAAACAGAGATTTGGTTCTCTAGTCCATATTTTTTAAAAAGAGATGATTAACCTTAAAGGATCACCCTAGCCCCAAACTTTCTATTAGAATCAGTGTAAATATTCAGCGTAAATCTTCCAAGAAGACAATTAACTGCCCTGCAGTTAAAAGATCTTTTGAAAAGTGAACTTTATACATTTTTGTAATTTCTAATTTTTTCTCTAATTAAATTGGAGGCATTTCCATAGATATGAGTTGTAGAAGAAACATTTATGTCAATTATTGTGGACAGACTACACATAAAATAAAAATAAGAAATGAAAAATTGAAAAGGATTGTGATGGCCAGTATGGCCTTGGGAAACTTGTGAAGCATGAAACTGAAAAAAAAAAAAAAGGCATGACCTTTGCTAATAAGTTGTTTTGCAAACATCTTATCAAAAAAATAAAAATAAAAAAGGGTGGGGCCATTGAAACCATAAAAATTAGTATCTCTTATGTCAAATGATTAGGATCAACAAATACTTGCCCTAACAAGAACATTGAGCATTTTTGGCATTTCTCAATATTTAATTTATTATAATTCCTTCTAGCAGCTCATATTATTCTGTTTACTGTGATTTATTGTGTTTCCGTGCTTATTGCAAATTGCTCTTGCCCTTACTTATCTATCACTTGTAAAATTTATTTTGATTGATATTTAATTATATTCTTCATTATGAAGAAGATGAGTGCAGCAGTGGTGCAGCAGGAATTGAAAACCAGGAGCAGACAGTAAGCTAACCTTGGCTGCTTCATTAACTAACCATGTGTCTTTATCTTCTCTCTAGGTGTCGATTTTCTCTTCTGCTAATGAGGATGTTGCAGGCGACATTTCAGGTTCTTTACTGATCTAATAGTGAATGATTTTTTCTGCTATTGGGGAGTTTAAAATAAATGAATGGGTGTACTTCTTTGAAAATAAGCTGCTTTTCCTATTGCATTCATTAGTGTTTGCCTCTCGTTACAACAGATGACTAATGTTTAAATAAAGATACCCCTCTTGGCCAAATGAGTATTTCATTCTTTCTCAAGGCTGATTACCTGATGTTTCCTGTATATCATTTGAAATATTATTGGTCATATTTACTTTTTCTTCTCTTTAACTTGAATAAACTAATATTTTATTTATTTATCTAGAGAGATGGAATATGAGTGTTTCTCTAGAAAACATCAAGTAAACTTTTTACTCAAAATGATTAGATTAAATCAACCAAAAGGAAGACCTCAGGTAAAATCCTCTGCTTCACTGATTGCTTCTGCACTATAAATGCTGATTACATCGCTGTTCTTTAAGGTGAAAGAATCTGAAATAACTGCTAGCATAGTTTCACACCTGTTTAAATCAAGAGACATCAACTGTGATAGTAAAAACTTATCAATATTTCTCATTATAACAAACACGTTGTTATAATACTTTCATTTATTTGAATATTCAACAAATATTTATTGAGTACCCACATTTTCCTAAACTAGGATTACAGCACAAAACAAAAGACCCTACTTTCAAACAATTCATAAGTTTTAAATCGAGCACAGTTCTAAGTAGCATGATAAAATTTCATGCTATCCTGCTCTGTCCCTGGATGTCAATCATCTCTTTGTCCAGTGTACTCACACTATATAAGCTAACTGCCACTTAATCACTTAGTAGCATATCTGGATTTTCAGCCTTATTCTGAGACAGAGACAGATGAAGAGAGAGAGAGAGAAAGAACACATTCACATAACTTTTTATTGCAGTGTATTGTTATAACTGTTCTATTTTATTATTAGTTATTGTTATTAATCTTACTGTACCTAATTTATAAATTAAACTTTACTATAGGCACGAATGTATAAGAAAAAACTTAGTATATGTAAGTTTCTGTACTATTCATGGTTTCAGACATCTACTGGGGATCTTGGAATGTATTCTATGCAGATAAAGGTGGATTACTGTATGAATAAAGCTACTATAAATATCTGAGTGCAGATGTTCATGTGGAAAACTCATTTGGGTAAATACCGAAGAGCTGGACTGTCAAATCATATGGTAAGAGTATGTTTTGTTTTGCAAGAAACTGTCTTCCAATGTGGCTGTATCATTTTTGCATTTCTACCAACAATGAATGACAATTTTTGTTGCTACACATCCTGGCCAACATTTAGTGTTGCCGACATTCCATATTTTGACCATTCTGATAAATGCATAATGCTATCTTTTTTGTTGTTTTAATTTGCAATGTCCTGATGACATATGATATAAAGCATCTTTTCATATCTTTATTTGCTATCTGTATATCTTTGGTAAATGTTTCTTAAGTCTTTGGCTTATTGTTCAGTTGGAGTCTTTGGGCGGTTTTATTGTTGAATTTTAAAAGTTCTTTGTATATTTTGCATAGCATTTCTTTATCAGACATGTCTTTTATAAATAGTTTCTTCCAGTCTGTGGCTTGTCTTCTCATTTTCTTGACATTGTCCTGTGCAAAGCAGGAGTTTTTAATTTTAATGAAGTCCAGCTTATCAATTCTTGTTTTTAAGGATAGTATCTTTGATGTTGTATCTAAAAGAGCTTCACCATACCTACGGTCATCTAGGTTTTCTCCTATGTTATCTTGTAAGAGTTTTATAGTTTTGCATTTTACATTTAGGTTTATGATTTGTTTTGAGTTACTTTTTTGTGAAGGGTGTAAGGTCTGCACCTAGATTCATTTTTTTGTTTTGTTTTTGCATGAGTGTGTCCAGTCGCTCCAAATAATAATATATTTTCTTGGTGTTTTGTTTAGTTATAGTTTCTACTAAGATCTGTTAATTTAGCAACATTTTAGATAAGCTAATATATATTTTTATATTTAATAGATAGACAGTAATTTTGTATGGACTATATGAACTAGAACATATTTATGGCCTGTTGATAATACATATGTTTTAAAATAACTATAAGTAATACTATATATTTCTATATATTTGCACCTATACAGTATATAATGCTTAGAGTAATTTAAACATGTATGTGTATATCTAACTTGTATAAACACACACATACATTGCTTAGAAATATTTATATATGTTTGTGTGCATACTAAATCTCCACTAAAAGATTTTTTAAATGTTTTAAAATATTTCTCCATGAAATCTTTTTTTCTTTAAAAAAAAATCTTCACACAAAGTTCTAAACACAATGTAGGCTCAATGAAGGTGAATGATTAGCATCTAATCACATGCTTCTGAATATTTGGATGATGCTTTTATTCTCGACATTGTTCAAATGGGAAATATTTTATTGAATATTTTACCTACAAACAATTCATATGCCACTCAGAATGTTTTTAACCTAATCTCAGGTTTTTCCTTTTACAATTAATAATAAAATCTAACTCAAGAAGATAGCAAATTTTCTACCTATAAATCATTTCCCAAGTTTTCCACCTCATAGTGTGATTATTAAATTGGGTTGTACACATAAAAGCACTTTGAAAAGAGTTATAGACATGTTAATTATTATTTTCAGAAATTTCTGCCAAATTTCAGCTCTGCTACCTAACTAGATGCATAACTTTGAAACATCCCTAAAGTGAAAGTGATTGTCAATGGAAACTGTTTTCCAAACATTTCATATGCTTGGGTCCTTCTTGTCCTTCAAGTTTTATCTTTATTGTCACCTCCTCAGGGAAGGTTTCCATGAACCTCCAAAATAAATTAATTCCCTCTTTTATTCTCTTCCCTAGAACCTTATTTCTTTGTTTTGTTGGTATATAATTGTTTTGTTTCTTATGGGGCTCTAATGTTCGTAAGAGTAGGAACCATGTTAATTTTGTTCACCACCCAATACTAATTGCAAAGCCTGGTTCAGAACATTTGCCAAATGGAGAAAATTCACTTATTTATATTAAACATTGTTGTGATGATCAAATGAGATTATTTTTGTTAAAATGACTTACAGACTTACAGAGATAGACAAATTTAAGGTGCTATACCTATTTTGAGGAATTATTTAACACGTTTGTTACCTCCTACCTGCACTTTCCACCAACTACACTCAATGTGAAGTACAGAGTACACATAAGACATGAACCAATAAATGAATATACTTTATTATTCCAGTCTTTGGCTTAAAATTCTAGTGGGCAATCATAGGAGAATTCCAGGATTTATGCATAGAATACTATTCCAAAAATGAGAGGTAGGTAGATGAAAGAGAGATGAGACCTGGAATCAAAGAAAGACCAGTAGCTACAATTGCTTGACCCCTCTTGAGTTCTCATGAGTCAAGGTGGGGGAAAAATATGCTCAGAGCACAAATGTTCATTAATTGGAGCTATTTCATGCACAGATTAAATATATTCCCTAGAGTCTCCTCTAGTTTGAAATTGGCTTATTATACTCTTAATTAGATATAAATAGCAATCATGTTTCCATTCTGATCCTGTCTGGATCATCCTGTTTGGTGGACTGCTTCCAATACCGTTGTGTGTTTTATACTTGTACAAAGATATAAAAATTGAAAAATTTTAATATCTATCTATAATTTCTCAGGTCCTTGGCTTTATTACTGAATCTCCATCAACAATATATACATCTAGTATATTTTTTTTCTATTGTAGCATGTATCAAGAGCTCATTCCTTTTCATTGCTGAGTAGTATTCCATTGCATAAATATACCACAGTTTGGTATATATTCACCATCTATAGGTACCTGGATTTTTTCCAATTTGGTGATACTACAAATAAAACTTCTATAAATATATATCTATAGGTATTTGTAGACAGATACTTGTAGTTGCATTGTTTTCAACAATAAATTTGATATTCTTATCTTTGTTCCTCTGCATAATGTATCTATCACTGTTTTTAAGATTTTCTCTTTATTAGTGTGTGTATATGCAATTTTATTATGATTTACTTTGATGTAATTTATAACATATTTCATGTGCTTGGGGCTCAGTGACAGTTTTGAATCTGTGAGATTATAGTCGTCATCAAATTTGGAAATTTTTTGGTCACTACTTCAAATATTTTGTTTCCTGACCCTACCCTCTCTCTTCTTCCTTTCTATTTCCCCAAGGACTCCAAATACACGTAAGGCTACTTAAAGCTGTCTCACAGCTCATTGGCACTGTGTTCATTTTATATGTTTGTTTTTATTTTCTTTGTTCTCTCTTTTCCAATTTATATAATTTCTATAGTTATATTATCAAATCCACTATATTTTTTTCTAAAATATGTAATCTACTCTTAATAAACTATTTTTTCCACCTCACACTATGTAATTTTTATTTCAAAAGTTTTATTTTTTTAATCTTTCTTATAAATTCTTAAATTTTGGAAGAAATCGAATACAGTTATGTAGTTTTAATGCCATTGTCTGCTAATTCTAACATCTCTGTCAGTTATGGGTCAGTTTTTTTTTCTCATTATGATTTGTATTTTCCCATTTCTTTCCATTTTTTGGTAACTTTTGGACAGATGTCAGAAATCATAAATTTAAACTTATTGGGTTTTGAATAATTTTACATTTCTATAAATATTCTCAATTTTTTTCTGGGCCAAATTAAGTTCTTTGAAAAAAATTGAAATATCTTATGTCTTGTTTTTAAGATTTATTAGTTAGAGCAGTGCTGTCTAAAGACAAATATTTACTATTAGTGAGAAAATAAAACCTTCTTGAATATGTTAACCTCTGTACTGTGAATCATAAGGTTTTCCAGTCTGCCCAGTGGGAACAATCTTCTAAGCACTGTCATTGTCCTCTCTAATTATTTTGGGAAAGTCCCAGACAGGCATTTTTCTGACATGCTTTAAATGATTAGTACTCATCTGAATACTCAAGGGACTTTCTATATAGATCGCTGGAATTCTTTCAAGGAGCAGTTCTCTACTCTCCTGTCTTTTATCTTGTGAACTCTGTCTTCATCTGCTTAATTCATGAAGTACTGTTGGTTTTGCCTGGGTCTGCTCTCCCTATGCTCCAGTCTAGTAGCTCAAGAGAGTGAGCTAGTACAATCATAGGGCTGAACTCAATTGATTCCATCACTTAGAGATCACAGTCCTTCATTATCTGATATACAGTCCCTAGAAACCATTTTATCATATGATTTATCTATTTGTGTGTGTTTCAGAATAGAGGGTGAGAGTAAATTATGGCCATGTTTTATTCCATATTGGCCAGAAGCTTGATTCACTTTTTTAGGTTAACGTCTTGATATCTCAAGATTTTTAAAAAGTTGCAAAGGTATTTTACTTTTTAAAACTTTCTCATTTATATAATTAAACATATTGATATGAACCTTCCATCTGCCCAAGAGTTACAAACTTCTTGTGGAGGAATATTCATATAAACCCTTTAAACCATGCTCCCTTTACTCATTGTGTCTAGATATTCTTATCATCATGAAAAGATGGATAGTAACTCCTGGCTAAAGATTACTGACAACCAAGAGATATATTCCTGACATAGCATTTAACTTGAACTCAGCATTGCCTAAGCTTAGTCCCTTTATTTTGGCAACTCAGAAAATGAATGATGTCGATATGCCTGGACATAAGGTAGTTGAGATTCCTAGCTTAAACTAAAGAATTATAACATTCTACATAAAAAGAAGTAAATGAATAAAATAAACAAACAAACATAAATGAAATAAACAAATATATATATTGAACATCTACTATAAACCAGGCACTGCTTAGACATTGACACTGACATGTAAAAACAAAATACCCATTTGTGAGTTTATGAGAAATGCAGTTGTTACAGAGATCAGTCATTTTGTACTGACATTTTTGTTCTCTTTCTAAATGCAACCAATATGAAAAGTCAACATGCCTGGTGACTAAAAATTTATGTGTAGAATATCATAAAATCAGTTAATTGCAAATACATTTACCAAAATAATGTCCATTGTGAAGAATATATTATCACATAGAATTTGTGCAGAATATAAATTTGAGTTTATAAGATAGTAAAGCTTCCTTGAGTGGTTAAACCTGCTGCTACATATTAAACATGCTTTGATCTGAAAACCCCTTTTCTATATATTAGATCCTGCGATGAATTTGCTTTTGTAAGATGAAGATCATTGCATCTACTGTGGGCTTTGAAATAATATTACATTCTAGCTACTAAACTGATTTCTTCAGCACATTTACAAATGTTTTGCATACTATTTTAAGGAATCTCAAACATTCTTGTTTGAGTCTTTGCACTTAGGATTTTGTGACTCAAAGAGAACATTGAATTTAGATGACGAATATTATTATCTCATTTTAGTTCAGTGCTATAATTTGTAAAGCCCATTCACACTTTTCTGTATTTGATTCTACAACATTAAGAAACTCCATAATTGTTTTAGAGGAGTTGCATACATCTGCATTCCACAGTCTTTTCATGGTACTAGACTGTCTTTCTTATATTCAGAGATAATGTTACCGAATACTAATGAGGCTTCAAAGAATTTTAAAGGTCCAGAAGTTCCTTTTATACCACCCAAAACTCTGTACTGTTTCTGTAATAACAGTGAAACAGTAACTAACTGGATTGTTTTTGCCTGAGGGTGTCTGCCTCTATGCTTCTTAGAGAAGACTGCTTTTATCATTTTTTTAAATTTCCACTCAAATTATTATACTATAAAATAATGATCTGTGTACTTTGAAACTGATATTTAAAAATTTATACATTTACTTGATGAGGGAAAAGAAATAAAATGTGTTGTTTGGCTGAATTGAGTTAACAAACATTTCAGATAATTTGCGGAGTGTTAGAATTTTTTAAAATAATTAGTTCTCCTTTTTATGTGATAGTTATCAGATATTATTTCTATCTATATAAGTTATATATTTATTTTTTGGAAGAATTTAAGTTTTCATACTAACATAAGCAATAATTGCATAGTGATTTATAATATTATTATATTAATATTTGTTATTTTTAAATTTAAATTTTACAAGGACGTCTATAAATGTAAAAGTCCATGTATTTATTGTGTTTGACTTGACTATGTTTTATCTATAACTTATATTCTTATACTTTTATTTTAAAGGCTTGAGTTTTGTAATTTATATTATTTTAATCTACTTACCTGATATAACATAACAGAAGCCGTAAAGTTCTTTGCAAGGACTAAACAATCTAGTCTGTAGAGACTTGTTTTCACCAAGCACTGAACTGGAATAAAATTAGATGATTGATTATTATACAATAGGTTATTTTTTAAAATGTGCTGCTAATCACTACATTTCTTTGAGACATTTAAAATTGCCTAAATCCACTATGAGATCACTACATTTCTTTGAGACATTTAAAATTGCCTACTTCCACTGTGAGAGTATTCTAGATGTCCAGGGCAGCAATTTTTTCTTTCAATATATTTTGAAAATAACAGATGATATCGAGAAAATTAAAGAAATAATACAGGCATAGAGATAAGCTTTTGGCTTTACCTCATGGGCTGGACCTGAGAGACATGCACAGTATACAGAGGTAATATAGAAGTGTAGGATGAAGAACGATATTAAACAAAAGTTCCCCTTTTAAGGGTCTGCATTAGAAAAACACTGGTATTGGAGTGAATAGGGGAGTAGTGTCTGGCAAGCACCCATGAAGAAAGATCTAACAGCTATCCCTGAAAAACTTATAAGATAAATAGGAAAACAATACTCATTAAAATTTAGTACTGATAATAAATATAAAAAGGTTTTCTATTAACTATAAAGGTATCAGATCCAGTTAAGGAAAACAAGTTATCTACCATATATGAAAATGGAGAGTTATTTTTTTATGTATGTATTATTACTCTCAAGTGATTAGAGCATTGATTCTCAGATTTCAAATCCAAGTCAATACTTCTGTTTGTATAATAATTAAGTTATTCTAATGAGCATGGAGAATGAATGACAAGATCTGTATGTGTTTCTATATGCATGGATGTGTATTGGGTGGTAGCTTTCTGCTACCCTAAAATGCTCCAGTGTTTCAGAGTGATGGAGTACCAAACGGGAGGTATAAGAAAAACACATTGGAGCAACAGAGGAAAATTAGATAAATGCCTATTAGATAAACGACCTGAACATTTTTCTAATAGGAGATCTGTATATTTACCTTCCTTCTACCACTCCCAGCTATATTTCAAATGAGGAAATTTAACCAACACAAATGTGTAAAATGAGTGAGGCCACAAACAGTCAATCAATAAAAAATGCTGGAAGACAATACATTAATATTGGTTGAAATATTTGTTTTATGTACAGAAATTTTTATATTCTTCCAAGTGATTTTTCTTGTGTGAAAGCAATACTTAGATATTACCAGAAATATAGGATTTAGAGAATATGTATTCTCTAAGAGAATAATATGTGTCTCCCAGGGCGAGGGAAGAGGAAATTCAGGATTTTCATTTCAGTAAAGCAAAAGAACTGTAAAACTAAGAAAAAATACCAACAGTGATCCTTAAAAGCTGGTAAATATTTTTTTTTAAATAAATTTGTAAAGATGGATAAAAATAGAAAGAAAAATATATATGATTATATTCAAAGAGAAAAACTATAATAGAAAAAGTTATGATTTAGTCGCAATAACTTGAATATCAACTCCCAAAGTATGTTAACAATATGGAGTAAAAAGCTACCAAAATTAATACATTTTGTATACCTTCAAAATCATAGGTAAAGATAAGTGGGGTAAGAATAAATGATAGTAAAGAAAAAGAAAAAAATGTTAGAAAGTAAGAAAAAGAAAAATTTAGTAGCCTATTCTCTCTCCTCAAATCTATGGGAAACCACATGGTAACTATATTTTTAAAGCAGTATCATAAGGACATAATACCACTAACAAAGTGAGAGAGTGAAAATATTCTAGATGGTTTACAGCAAATGACTGTTGTCTGAGAGCTCATCTCCTCAAAAAAACAGAACGTACTACCCTAAACAGAAACAGAGACTAGAGGCATTTAAAAAGCAAAACAAAATAAAACAATTCAAACAAATAAAAAAGAAAATATGAACAATAACAAAACAACAAAACACATTTCTTTTCTAACTGAACCAGAAACAGAAAATGAAGGCTGGCAAACATGAGATGTGATCAAGTAAAATTAATTAAATGTAACTCTCTCTACTCTCACAGCAGCAGGCTCGATAGAGAACACAGACTCAGCTAAAGGAGTCGCACTGCTCTTTGAAGTGGGAGTCTTGACAGGACACTCCCAGAGTGAGCATGGATGCCAGGACTGAGAACCAGAGTAGTGTTCATCATAAGCCATCCAAACTGCTCTGCCTCATGTCCAGAATGCTTTTTCAAAGAATCACTTGAGAACCTTACAATAATCAAAAAGTATGGCAGATAAAAAGAATGTCTCCTTACAGTTGAAGAAGTAGACTCCATTTTCAAAAGTCTGCAATTTACCTCCTATCTCCACAACACGTATAGACAAAAGCAACCACTCATCTTTTGAGAGAATGTTGCAACCAAATCAGAGACTAACCGATATCAACAAACTGACACACTAAATCCACAAAAACAGAATTAATATAGAAAAGAGAAGGCTATGTTAAAATGAATAACATTGATATTCCTGGAGTAATTCAAGAAAAAATCACATTCTGAAATTAAAGCCAGATCCCCAAATCTAAAAAAAAAAGCCAAACGAACAAAAATTCTTCAACATGTAAGGTTAAATATTTGTTAATATGTTAGGTCCCCCCTCATACATTATAGAACAACTACCACAATAGATAGAATGTCAATCAAAGTGGATTTTTTTAAGTGAACTCTATAAGCAACAAAAATCTTTCATTTAAAGGTGTGCCTATTTTCTCATCGTTTTATTCTCAGCATGTAGAAAAGTGTTTGAAAAAAATTAGTTGATCAATGCATATTTATTAAATGAATGAGTTATTGAATTAGTTGCTTGCCTCAATTTCAGTTGGTTATACCTTCAGATTCCTTTTCTCACTGGGAAACTGGAGAAGTTGGACAAGAGAACCACTGTACTAGGGACAATCACAGGGATTAAGTTAGCACTGCATTGAAAACAAAGAAGTTGTAAAAGACAATGGGATGGTGGTTTCCAGAGGAAGAAGGGGGTTGGAAGAGGTCTAGGTGGGTAAAGGGTAAATATTGATATATTGGATTAATATATGGTAATGAAAGAAAACTAGACTTTAAGTGAGGAGCACATAATAGAGTACACAGCTATTTCATTATAATCTGGTACACCTGAAATAAATGTAATGTTATTAATCAATGTCACCCCAATACATTTAATTTCTATTTATAGATACATATAAAAAGCTGTGAAAGTTTACTCATTTAACTATAAGATCATGTTATCTTTCCCTCAGTCTCCTCACGGAATTCCAGTATCCAAATCCTTTGTTGGTCACTACCATCAGATAGGAGATTAAACTATCTCTGCAAAAACTAACTGTCCCCAGAGTAAAAACCTCTATGCATTGAAAGTTGGTTATCTTTCAAGGAAGAAATTGACCTACCTCCTGCACAACCTGGTATGAAGCCCAGTGCATAACCCAAAGCTTCAGTCAGAATGCTGGTGTCTCCCTCTTAAACAGATAGTCACCTGCCTTTTGGAGAAATCCCCATAGAGATTACAAAAACTATGCACATGCGCATGCGCGCACACACACAAACACACACAATACACACACAATCAAAAGATGCAAAGACAATACAGACAGCAAAAGAAAACTTCAAAATCTACTCCATCCCCAAGCCTATCCATAAAATAAAGCGAGTATGCCATTAGAAAAGGAGAGAGAACAAAAAGAAATGTAGAATAAAAAGCTGAAGGCTAATAAAACAGCACTGAGAAAATCTTTATGAAAATTTTAAAACAAAACAAAGTAGTTGAAAAGAAGCCATGAGTAAGTTAAAGGATCAGTCCAGAAGAACAATGTCAGTATAGCTAGTCAAAGCACAATCAAACCAGCTATCCTTCCTGGGTTTGAAACCTAGATTCTCAAGTCAGCAGTAGACTTACTTTACTAGTTGTATGACACTGGGTATTACTTATTTTATCTGATGTATAATAGCATCTGCCTCACATGATTGTATGAGATTAAATGTTACTACTAGTAAAACTCCCAGAACAGAAACTGATATGTTATAAATAATATATAGTGCTTATTACCAACTGGTGTTCTTCACACTTTCACTGACCTTCTTACTTGTCCTTGAAGAGCTCAGATTTGTTGCATTTACTGTACCTTCATGTGGAAATCTTTTGCCTATGTTTTTACCTAGGTACCTTTCTGATATCATTCAGTTTTGTTCAAATATCATCTCTGTAGAGAGGCAGTCCTAATCATCCTCTCTAAACTATAGCCTCACATCCTCTCTAACTCTTTATCTAACTTTATTTTTATTATAGTATTTATTTCAACCTGAAATTACATTATAAATGAAATGATTTATTTGCTTATTATTTTTCTTCACAACTGGAATATATGTTTCATGAGGCAGAAACTTGTTTTATTGCATTCATCCTTGTGTCATCAATGTCTAGAAAAGTCCCTGACACATAGTAGGTGCTTAATAAATATATGTTTATCACAACACAGCATATGGCTTAAGAACTAAAGCTTTAGAATCAATCTGCCTCTGTTCAAATCTCATTTCTGCCATTTAGCAGCTCTGTGGCCTTTAGCAATTTGCTTAACTTTTATGCCCCTCCTTTTGAATTTTGGAAGAATATTAGCACATATTTTTAATGTTGTAATGAGCCAATATATTCAAAAACATTTTAAAGTTTGTTTGGCACATACCATTTATAGATGTGAGCTATTACTGTTGCAAAATTGTTAAGAGAATGAAAACATGAATGAATTTATGAATGAATAAAGAGAAAGATGAAAGGGACTTTCATTTATGCATTGCCTTGCTTAATTCTTTTTTGACAATCATGTTACCTTAACATACAACCATGTTCTTTGTTACCTTAATAATGCTTAGAAAATTAATTTTAACATTACAGAAAATAAGGTATATCTGTATTCCTTTTCCCAACACAGAAGAAAACATATGGCTTAAAATGCCTTTCCCAGTTTTGTTTTACCTGCCACCATACTGTCCTCAACCTTAAAGTTCACTTCAGATTACTCAAAATGAAAATAACAGTAGTGCAAACACGCCAGTTATTCTGTAACTCTCTTTTCCCCCCAAACTCATTATCCAAGGTTTGCCTTTCTGTGCTCTGCTTTACAATTTGAGAGTCTGACCTCTGTTGACAGTGTTGCCTTTTGCGCTCATGGTTCCAGTTAGATTTAACAAAAAGAAACACTGATAGGAAATCAGAGAAGAAAAGAGCGAGCACGAGGAGGGAGAGTTACAGCACTACCACCTCTGCTCACAGAACCAGCAATGTCAGTTGCTACATCCCTCTATCACCATGACTAATGTGAGGCTGCCCCTCTTCTGTGGACCCAAATTCCAATGAACCCCACTCCCCGTGTTCCTGCTGGTCTGGGGAGGGTAAATAGGTCTTTATTGCTCACCCGTGGGCATCCCCTCATCCCTGTTTGGGTCTATAACCCTGCTCACACTTCAGTAAATCATTCCTTTATTAAATTAGTCAGTCTTTTAAATATGTTATGTATTTCTTAATCAATGGTCAGAAAATTATGTTTCATGAGATGTGTGGGACATGTGACAAATCCAAAAGTTATGCTGTGTTCAGCCCGCACTGAACAAAGGTAGTGACCTTACAATGAAAAGGGCTATTCAGTTTCCACTGTACCTATAGCCATTTTTATTTGTTTGGGGTTTCTTCTTTCTTCATTTCCTGAGGTTTCTCATAATAAGTTATTATAAAGGGAGTGAGGGTGGGTGGGAGGTGGCCATTCCTGCAGAATCATTTTACAAATGTGATCCTTCCTTGACTCAGTCCATAAAATATCTGCTAATGATCTCCGAAAAGAATTAGGTTTTAACATATTCTCAGGAGTCATTTCTTTGGAATTTCGGATGACAATTTGGGATTGACAATCATAAAGGGAAAATAAGTTGGTATAGAAATGTTCAAAAATTCCTCTATCTAGGCAAATTAAGTTAGGTCTTCTGGGCATGCATTTTTAAGATGAAAATAACTGCTCAAACTATCCTATCTTCAGCTTCAAAGAGGTCA
>CM053503.1:111008837-111249633 GCA_028627145.1 Eidolon dupreanum | reverse complement strand
TTGGTAATATCTAATTATCTATATTCATGTTTTCTCTGCTGATATCTATGTAAAAATTTTAGACTCTTCTGAGTACAAATACTTAATTTAATCTACCAGTAAAACTAGATTAATATATTTCTTATGTGAAGGTACAAAAGGAAATATGTGTATAATTTTGTTTAATTGTAGAGATTTTTAATTACTTTATCCTTTAACATTTCACTTCGAATGTTTCTATTTTAGTTTCTTCAGTTTTCTAATTCTTTGTTAAAAAGTAATAACTATAATTTTGTTTTTTCCACATGCAGCTTTCAGTACATTAGAGATCTTTTTTTCTGAACCAGAGAAAATGAAAATTCTATGATTTTGTAAGTGGGTGTATGGAACATTGGGAAGGCCCTTTATGAGGCTTGAAAGGAATTATTCTTTGGAACTTAGCCTTGTTGGTTATTTTTCTTATATCAGTTGCATGATGCCTTATAAAAATGGGCATTAAAATGCATTATTATTATTATTTTTTAAATAAAGGCAGCCTGGAGTACATAGAGGTGGGGAGAAGAGGAAACAAAATTAGAAGAAAAAGAATCCCAAGTTTTGAAATGTGGTAGAACACATGAAGAAGAAAGGAAAACATGTTTAGTCATTACGCCTGCTGCAAAGAGAAATGAATAACAAAACAAAAACAGAGAAGAGAACTGATCTAACAGTAGAAAATCTCTTAGAATATCCCCATAAGTCCTTGGTAAGGAGCAGGGAGTGAGAAAGCTAGTTTAGACATCTGAATCACTTCTAGTATTCTATAATTTTTTTCTAAGTGCAAAAGCAGAAAGGTGAAGAGAGCATCTATCTTACCATGCTGCCAGTTAACAGAGGCATGGTAATGGTAGGCAGACCTAAGAGAGATGATTAGAGTGATCTTCCCATCACCCACTTCGCTTTCTGGTTCCTTGCAATTTCACTCTTATGACATTTTGTTCCTACAGCTGAAGGAAAATATCATCATCATCATCATCATCATCACACTTTAAATTTCATCAAAAACCAGAGTGTGAAGAAGTTTATCCAATGCTTTCTTGAAAGAATTTTTGACCAAATGAGGATGGAGAAAATAAGAAAGAAATAGAATTTTGAATGCTGGCAGGACTGGAGTGAAAAGGCAGTCAGTGTGCTTGAAGAGAAAGGCAAAGAAAAGTGAGAATTTGAATGGAAAGAGAAACTTGGCTTATTTTGAATTTTGTCTAAAGTGACATAATAAAATCTTGTCCCCAGTACATGGATCATCTGACCACCTTGAGAAGAGAAATTGCCTGGAAAAAACAGATGAGTTAATGCACTAAACAGAGTGTTAGAATAGCATTTCGATCATTCTACAATTGTTTAGTGTCTCTATCCTAGGGAATCATGAGATTCTTAATTCAACTGTTTCTAGGTTCTGTTGAAATATATATCTTACATGGTATGTTTGCAGGATCACAACTGCATTCTAAAATTCTCTGATCCTGGCTCTCTGTAGAGATTTGGAGATTACCATACTAATGTAAATTCATAAAATGTACTCATCTACTCAAAGGGACATAAAGCAATGGCATTAATTCATTCTCAATTCCAGACAGAAGGAAGAGCTATAAAAATTATCCAAATCAGCTAGACTAGATGACTAGGTTATCTATTATTTCAATATCTGAATGAATCTTTGAGTCTTCAGTTTAAAATCTAATTAGTACATTGTAGTAGATTCTGGCAGTCCATAGGCAGTCTACAGAATTGTTACTACCACATTCATTGTTCCACTAAAGTTCCAATAAATCTGTCAGATTATCTGCTGGATTTCAATTTTCTTTTTCTTCAGTGAGATATCTGACTTCAGTCCAATTGTTTAGATGTTTTGAAATTCAAACAAAAAGCATTTGAACCTGCAATAAATAAATCATTGGAGGTTAGCAAGGGAAGAAAAAACCTGTAGCCTTGAACCAAGACTCTTAGTTACATGTTCAGCAATGCCATAGAAGAATTCAGGAGAGTCTACTATAAAAGGAACAGATTGGAAAATAAATCATAAGTCTTTAGTTCTAGAATCACTTAGAAAGTCTTAAGAGTGCATGCTTCAGTTACTTCTTGCAATAAGAATTATACACAAAGTAGAATAGAGACCATGGCAACCACCAGACATTTTAAACTTTCTCCTATTCCTGTACAGTAGGTTTTTGCTTTGGGAAACAAACATGCATTCAGTTACCTAATTTTTAAATATAGGAATTGTCTTTAATTCCTTGTTTTCTTTTAACTCCTATATCCATTTAGACTGTTTTGCCAATTCTGACTCCCACATATCTCTAGAAATCATCCCCTTTTCTATTTTCACTTCCATTTAGTTTGTGCCCACCTCATCTCTTACCTAGATTATTATAATAGCTTTCTAACTCGACCCCCCTCCAAGTTTCATTCTACATAATGTTCGACTGCTTACCAGAATGTTTTTTTAAGTTAATTGTGATAATGTATTTTAAATGAGCCCCAAAGATAAAATTTTAAATTATAGCAAGCAAATCTTGTCCTTTCAGGATCTGGCCTATACCTATTTCATATAAACATCCTTACATACTCCCATATATTCTTGTTTTGCTGAATGAGTCATGTTCTCTTTTGCTGGTTCTTTTGCTTAAGATACTTTTCTTCCTTTGTCCACTTAGCAAACATCTACTCATTCTTCAAGATTCATCTCAGGTATCACCTCTTCACTCAAATCTTCTCCTGAAACCTCCTTTCCCAGTCAGGGAAAAATGACCTCACCTCTTAGCTTCCTAAGAATCATGATCATGATTTTATTAAATAGTTCTTATTTATTACTGAAATTTTCCACATGTAAATTTCTCTTCACCAGACTTGAGCTGTTTAAATTTAGAGACCACATCTTACTCTTCTTGGATTCTAACACAATGCTTCATGAATAATAAGAATGCCATAACTATTTGTTGAGAGTAATTTCTGAACTCTTTACAAACTTAAGGTATTTTTGCAGGTGCTATGGCTTTTAAAGCTAAGTTCTCTTAATCATGTATGTTGTTTCAGATACTTCTTAAATATTCGTTACAAATTTCTACATTCTAATTTCTTATTGTTATAAGCTTCAAAGGGGTGGTAGTTCTTTAAAGTAAAATATTTTGTTTACACAAACTCCAAGTTAACACAGATGCCTGTTGACACTCAGAAAATGCTTGCTGAACTGTCTGGATGGGATGGTCTTCGTGACCAGCACTTCCAACCCCTTATGTTAGAACTGGCTCACACCAGTAAAATGAACTATGAACTTTAAAAACATGTTTTCCAGAGAATTATCTGATAAGAAGCCATGTCTGGAAAATAATGTGTGCAAATGAGAAAAAGAAATGAAGAAAAAGTGGGATATGGGCTTTTGCTATTTTCAGCTCTTTGTTTTCCTTTTAATAAGGTGTCTCTAATCCTTGCTGTTAATATTGTGCATGCTGTCTGGGTCTTGTATCCCGAGAAGTGCCAATAAAATCATGCCAAAACATAGAACAGACCATGGGTGAGAAGAATAATTTAAATCATTAATTTAAAAACAATTACCTCTGGAGATACTTCTGCTGTACAGAAAAGACACATTAAATTGTTTTATTATTTTAGACACACAAAGCTCCAAAAGGAATAGTGCTGACTAGATAAACATGCAAAAATATGGCAAGCCATGAACGCATAATCTCAACTATTAGCTATTCTTCTGTATGTTCAGATTCTAGAAAAAAAAAGAGTCAGGGAACTCAAACAATGGAGTATCTCTGAAAAAAAAAAACAACAACAACAAAAAACAAACAAACAAACAACAAAAAAAACTTGCAGCCTGCACTGATTAATAAAATAACAGGAAATTTTTTTAGCCAAAAATCCCACAAATTTTAGTAGTTGAATGTGAGAAACTGTCATTTATAGCTTTGCCTCACAAAATTTTCCCCTGATCTAAGTAAACACACACACACACACACACACACACACACACTACTCAGTATCTCCCCATTTGACTGTCTATTTACAGTTCACAAATAAATAAGTAAATGATAAATAGAATAATAGATAGATGCTAGGTAGATAGATAGATGCTAGATAGATAGATAGATAGATAGATAGATAGATAGATAGATAGATGATAGATGATAAATAGATAGATAGATAGATAGATAGATAGATAGATAGACAGATAGACAGATGCATAGATAGTTATTAAACCTGGTTTATTATTTCATTTTGTACAATTTGTTTCACAACTCGTATTTCCTATAAATAAGTAAAACACATTAGAATCTATTCCTCTCTCCTTACATGAAAAGCTAAAGATAAATATTCCTTTTATCCCTTTGCCATTTCATTTTGTGACACAAACTGAACTATAAATGAATACAACCCTAGAACACACTGAAGTGTAGCAAATACCTTCATATTCAGAAACAGCCTCATGTTTTAAAACAAAGAAATAGAATTTTCTCAGATATGTTTTCTAGAATACCAACCCTTTACATACTTGTTACAAAACTCTAAAATAATTTTGTGGACTTCTTCAGTATTATTTAGCCAAAATATTAAGACATTTTAGGTAATACTTTTTTTTCAGGTGAGGTGATCAGTTAAAATATAAGTACTACAATTTATAAATCCAAGATGTTGATGGATAACTAAACTGTGCAACAAGTCGCTAAAAATCAAGTTGTTCTTGGCTATCCTTAGCTTCTATCTTGGACAAAAGTACAGGTTGATGGTGTGTCAGTGTGCAACAGATACTGTTGTTCTGTCATATCCATGCTCTGTGAGAAAAAAGGATATCCTTGCTCAGAAAAGCAAGTTTGAAGTACTGTTCTTAGGCTTAAAGCCATTATCTCTGTACCTTGCAAAGAGCATTTCTGTCCCCTTAACTACTTGGATAATCTTAATGTGACAACATCTTTTTATTAAAATTGAAAGTGATGTGAATTTCCTTATTTAGTAATTTCTAATAACCAGCATATCAGCATACATATGTATATATACAACTGGTAACTTGCAGATTACAGGATAACTGATAACAGTCTTGTAGGATATATATTATATATTATTCCTGATCTGCGTTTGATCAGATGAGAAAACTACAGCTCAAAATTTGTGATCTTGACAGACATCATTAGGCATAGAAGTCTTAAGCACAGGATTTGACCAACTCTATTCTTTCTCTTAAATCTACATAGTCCAATATGATAGTGACTAGCTACATATAACTATTAAACATATAATATGTCTAGCTTGAATTAATGTACTGTGCTAAATACATATTAGATTTTCAAAATTTGAGGTTAAATAAAAGATGTAAATATATCATTAATAATTTATGTATCGATTGCACATTGAAATAATATTTTTATATATTAGGTTAAATAAAATATATTATTAAAATTTATATCCCCTGTTCATTTTTCTTTTTTTTATGACTGTCAGAAATTTGAACTTTTATATATAGCTCATATTTGGCTCATATTATTTTTGTTATTGTTATTTTGCACTGGATAACATTATATTAGACCATACAGTCTACATTTATATACAAAAATTTTCATTGATTACCTATTGGCTTTTTAAGAAAAGTAAAATATATTATAATAACTATGTGTTATATCAAATGGGTACTAGAGTTACTGGTATGCTCACTTTGTAAGGTATGTAAATGTCTAATTACTATGTTTACACCTGAAACTAATATAATATTATATGTCTATTATAATTGAAAAAATAAATGTAAAAATAATAATAATAAGTGGATTATGATTTCACATTCAAATTTACATGTATGCTTCTTATTACATGTATCAAATAAGGCTGATCACACTTGAAAAAAATTTACCTTCTAAGTCTGTTAAAATTATAAGTTCTTAGGTTCCTATTTCCATTGAGTTTGATTCAGACAGATTAGATAGTAAGCAAATAAGATTTTGATATATATAGCCTTTAGACCACCCTTTGGGATACACTCTGTAGAGAAACGGCTATGTGTGCATTTGGAAGTTGAAAATATAAATGTCCCAACAAATAGGAAAGAGGTCAGTCATCAGAATCCAGGTCTTATTTTCATGTACTGTTTGCAAAACTATCTACTTTTTTATATAGTTCCAATGTGAGTCAGTGTCAGGTTAGGAACTAAAAACTAATCATAAATAAAATGATTGTGAATTAAAGATTTTGTTGCCCTGGGTTTGTAAAGGACAAGGCTTTTTTTTTTTTAATTTTTTTCTTTTAAATTTTATTATGATGACATTGGTTAATGAAATCTGGTAAATGTACAATTCAACAGTAAGTCATATATAATACTACATTGTGTATTCACTGCCCATAGTTAGATTTCTTTCTGTCACCACGTATTTGACCCCTTTAACCCCACTTACCTTCTTCTCCCCCCTTCTCCCTACCCTCTGGTAACCATTAGTCTACTGTCCATGTCCATGAATCTCTGTTTGTCATGTTTGTTTGTTGCTTTTAGATTGATCTCCCATGTATAAGTGATATCATATGGTTTTCAACTTTTTCTGTCTGGCTTATTTCGTTTAGCATGATTATCTCAAGATCCATCCATGTGGTTGTTCATTTAATTTTGATTTCATCATCTATAAAATGCAGTAGAATTACTTGTATCACTAGAAAGTTCTGTAAAATATTATTAATTCTTTAAACTTTGTACATCAATGATACTTTACTTAGGTAAATATTTGGTAAGAACCAGTACATAGTTTTCGCTGTAGCTTTAAAAAATTCAACCTAAGTTAGAAATCAATCAAATTCTGAGGTTTATAATCTGATTCAGACCATACATTAAACATCTTTCAAAAAAATTAAAATAGAATTGATATTTTGAAACTATATTACTTAATAGTTAAATGCTTCCTCTCTTTTTCAATAGATAAATGGGAGGGAAGGGGATTGATGCTCATTCTGTTTATTTAACTTTATTTATTTAATTTTATTTTATGTTATCCCTAAGGTAGTCAATTATTGATCTTATTTTTTGGCATTTGCTGATATTTGCAAAATTCATGTAAGAGTATTTCCATAGCCTAAAGCAATCCGACTTTGCACTCTAGAGTCAATTATTAAACTTTTGTATTTATTAAAGAATGTCAATGGAATATTGAATATGCAAAGATGTGGCATGAGTATGAAGTAACTCATGACTGATTTCTAATAATAAAAGATCTATATATGTAACAAAAAATAAAGTTATTGCCTTTATATTAATAAAATTCAGCAACACAACTTTCTTACCCTATTTTACCCATCGTATCATAGAAAGCTAGCAAATGTTAAAGTAATTGTGCCCCAAGAGTCATTTTCAATTGGATAGAGTGACCATAATATCTAAAACATTTAACTAAGCACATTATCATGGAAAGCAAAAGTCATTGTCTATGCTTTGCAACATAAAGCCTGACAAATACAAGGCCATTTGGAAAACAATCAATATTCATTAAATAATTGATGAAAAAGTAATAAATGAGTTAATGAATAAACAAAAGAACAAATATAAGTGGAGCTAAACAACTCTGTAAAAACTCAGGAGTAGGTAATACATCCCTAACTACCAATATTCTCTCATCAGTGAATATGAAACATTTCTTCTTAGGTTTCAAAGTTGCAGGAGGAAACATTTCAAATGCTATGTTTAATTGTCATGCACAGCTTTATGTAAATGTTATGACACAGGCTAAAGATTTTTATAAAATTAAAACAAAACAAAAGTCCTCTAATTGCTAGCTGAGGGAATGGAGCCTGAGAAATTAGGATAATACACTCAGAATATCAGGTCCACAATAAAAAAAATAACTAAAAAAGAAAAAAAAAAGAAAAAAAAGAAAAGAAAAACCACACACACTAAAACACAGAAAATTTAGAATGATGAGATGCAAATTTTTCAGCAGGTAGTTTTTCACTAGTGCAGAGGTGTGACAACACTCAATGCTTAAATTCACAAATTAACATTAATTAATACATATGCCCAAACTGACAAAGTCCTATGAAGAAATAAGACTGACAGCATCAGGAAAAGCAAATAGCGGAACTGAAGAGAGGGGTTTCAGCATTTGCTTAGGGCTTGCTATGGCCTGGACCCTTTAATTCTGCTTATCTAAATTAATCTTGATATCAACACTGAGAGGCATTACTCTCATTTTTAAGCAATGGAAATTAAGTTCCTGTATCCTCAACCACCTAATAAAGCCATGTGGTAAGTAAATAATGAACCCAAAATGTTCATTTTAATTCTTCAATTTTCTGTGCTCTTTCTTCTCACTCTGGTATCCCTCAAGGACAAATATTGCTTCACGGCCATTTGCGTCATTTCTGGTGTCACTGTTTTCTAATGTTATGTGCCATATAGAAAGAAGAAACAATTATGAATTGGAAAATCTCCTAATGTTTATTCAAGTGAACTCTGCATTCCTAAACAATGTGAAAGATAAAAGTACAAGCAGGATGAGTCTGTGAAATAAGTAGAGAATTTTACTTATGTAGGTAGAGTTGGGGGCAATTTATCAGAGGAGCCATCTACCTGCCATGAATCCCCACACAAATCACATTATTTCACAACAACAAATTAAAGAGGTGAGAGGGCAATAAATAATTAGCGCTTTGGCTAGTTTCAGTAGGTTTCCCAGTCTACTTACATATATGATCTCATTCCACAACAAGTTTGAAATTGTGAGAACAATCACAAAACCAAAAAGAACACTTAGTCAGGTGCCTCTAAATGATTTACGTTCTGTATTACTTTTGTGCTGTCACTGCAGGTCTTTAAAGAAATAACTTTATTGAAATGAAAGAGAATTGGAAAATAATATAGTCATTTATGTTAGAGAAGGAGAAAGGTAAATGTTCTGAGAGACCAACCCTAAACCAGTTGTGATTTGGACAGGTGAGAAAAGGTACATAATTGGTAGAAGCTGATAGAATTCCAGGAACCCTGGGAAGCCATGCCTTTGAAAAGCAGACTTTACTGTGCAGTGGATATTGAATCCCAGGTATGGGAACATACCTAAAAATCCCTTACCTTCATGCTGAATTGAAGTATTCTGGAACATATCCATGAGAGATAACCAGACATATAATTGGCACTCAAAAAACATTACTAGCTAAGTAAATATTTAAAATGCAGGCGGCCTTTCAGGGACCAATGATTATATCCTACAATGAAACAGTAATTAAGATTGAGCTAATTCTGCACACCTGACATTCATAAAGAAATAAAAACTTAACTTACGATTTTGAAATAATTTAAAAATAATCAGAAAATATACTGGTCTTCCTTAACATATTAATTTCAGAGAGAAATTTAAAACACACACACAAGGCAAGACAACAAAATCTGTCATCATTTTTTGAAGATTCTTATGTTCAAACACAGACTTAGAATGTAAGATAAGACCTAAATTAGTTGTAATTTGCATGGGTTTACAAATCCTCATATGCAGTTTCCAGAGTGGTACACAACAGCATTCCCAATATGGGTGCATTAAGCTGAATTGGTTTCTAGGGTGTCCCGGTGCTTGTTTTGGATTTGTTCACACACAGATTCAGATGCATTTTAATCTTCAGCTCAGTCCATATGGTCACCCCATGAGCACTCAGAATAACTCTCAGGTACCTAGTCACTCAGCTCTAAAACAAAAGTCTGAGCACGTCAGGCGTGCAACTTAGTCATCATCTTCAATATAGTAATTCATGAAACTCAAAGAAGATGGTACAAACTCTTCTGAAGCTTATTAGTTTCCAATTCCATTTAATAGCAGAATCAAAAGCTGTCTCTGCTTTCAGTGTGAAGGGCCTGCACAGTGAGAAAATGGATACTCAGAAATGCTTTCACCACCAAGCTGGGGTTTGAAGCTTCCATCTGAGTAGGAGTTCAGGATCTGTTCTGTGATTTCTGTTGCTAGGCAACCGCTTCCTTTGTCTGCTTTGTTCGGAACAGTTGCTTTATTTATACTTGATTTAAATGATGCAGATCATAATGTGAAATCATAAAAGAAAATAGAAAAAAATATATTAAAATCGTTCCAAGGAATTATAATTCTGTATGAAAACTAATGAATGTTGATGCAAATAGAGTTCCCACAAAAAAATAAAATAACTAAAAACCAACAGCAGGTCCCATCTACCTGATACCTTTTGAATAGGCTATATAATAACCTAGAGTTAACTTTTGATATCATCTATAACAGACCAAAATGAAAACAAGTACCTAGGCAATAATTAAGTAATGTAAAATATGTCTTCAGGGGAGAAAATATAACTTGGTGTAGTGTGAGATGGTGAGATAATTTGAAGGAGATTGAAATGTGTTAAAATCAAAAAATAAACTCAGAAACAAAGAAGGTAATATTACTAAAAAGTTTAGGAAATACAGGAGAGAAAAGGTATATTCATAAGCTTTCCAAAATTTGAGAAACTTTAAAATATGTAATAAATTTTCCTGTAACTCTGATATTCACATACTCTTAGAATTGAACTAAATTTAATCTTGATTGTCAAAAATCTCACCTTTATCTATTATATGTGATTTTTAAAATTTTTTCTGAATCCATATTTTAAAGGTGATTATTGAATGCAGCAAAAACAATGGCTTTACTCTGAACATGTTGTCACTTAAATATTTCTAATGCTTTATGTGTTCATTGATTTCTCACTAGCTAGTTCATTTTTTTCTTCACTCAATAACAATAAACTATTAAATACCAATAAGGTCCAGATATTTTAGTACTTTACAGATCTTAATTCATTGGATCTTTAAAAGGCCTTATGAAGAATGTAATGTTATTGTTATCATCCCCATTGTATAGATGAGAAAAATGAAGCACAAGGGTGTAAAATAATTTTCCCAGAGGCATTTGTCTACTAGGTGACAGAACAAGGATCCAAACCTATATGCTCTGATGTGGATCCTACATGCTGAGCCACTAATTTATGAACTGTGATTTGTTTCCCCGTAATACGATTTTGCAATTGACTATTTTCTCTTTAAATATACTCCTTGATTTGGATTTTCACAAAATAACCAATGAAAAGTAAACCGATATCTTCTATTTCCATTTATTTTTATTCTCAAGTCTATGTACTGTGAGTATAAAATATTTGAACTGCTGAATTCTAGTTATAACAAGCCCCATCTAAAAATGTGTTCCATTCGTGTCATTAATTTTCATGCCTTTCCCACTGTTGACTACAGTATTAAATTTTCATATTGGTGCTGTAGACTAGCTTGTTTGCATACTTATGAATGTCTTCAGATCTTTGGTTTCTCCATTATGTAGAAAGTGTTAAATAAATGCTACTAATAAAAGACCAAACACAGGCACAGACTATGGGTGAAGTTTGCCTATTGATATTGTGGCTAATGAAATTCGAACTTTTACTAATCTAAATAGAAGTCTCAGAATAATTTTTTAAATGTCTTCACAATTACAAAACCTTTATTTTTTACTCTGCCTCATTATTATTTCATAAAAAAAATAGTTCAACCAGTTTTTGAGGCAATAAGTCTGATGTCTGCCATAGAAATGTTCGTTAGCCTTATGTCTAAATTAACCTTAAATTTTAGAAGAATAAAGTTTACATTTACCCTATGCAGAGATGTTACTGAAAAGAAAAACAAGAATAGAAAGTACAGAGAGATTGTGATGCACTGGGATTTGTTGTTTTAAAGCTAAACTTGAATAGAGGTTTAGTTTGCTTTATTCCATATGCAATTGGCTCCTGCTGAAATATTCATCTCTAAGTCAATACTTCTAAAACCTTGAGTTCCAGACAAATAAAGAAGAGAATCTCAAGAGTACATTGTGACGATATAATTCTTCATTGAATAGAAACAAAAGAGTAAGACAAAGAAAGCAAACCAAGAGATACTGGCCAGGATGAGGGAGCCTTACGTTTCCTAAAGACTTGTAGTTTTTATGTGATTCATCCAGTATTGTTTTGAATCAAATAAAGATAATTTTAATTAATTTAAAAATTATAATTTTTAGAGTATAAACTCTTTTGTTTATCAATAATATACCTACAATAAAATTATTTATTATTATTATTAAATTTATAAGAAAATTGTTATTGTTCCTTAAGACATTTCTTTGGAGTAATGCACTTAGACTATGTTTTATGTAATCTTCTTAATAGTTTCATAGTACCTAAATAATAATATTTACAAATATTACTAACTTCTCATATATTAAAATATCTTGTGAAATAAAATATATAGTTATAAAATATATATAAATAAATATATAAATAAAATAAATTAAAAGTATATATACTCTAATGTCTGGTCAATAACAGGAAGACCCTTACGTGAACTGAGTACAGAACTAAAAAATGAGCTAACAAAATCAACAATAAAAGTGTTTTTTTAGCTTACTATGTATGAGACAGAGAATGCACAGGATTCTATCAAAGAATAGACAGGTGTAGTACAAGACCTACCATCAGTTGTCACAAGGCTTTATATTCACTGACAAGGAGAAGAATAGGTAAATTAGAGGGCATGCAGGAAAAGAGAAATGAGATTTGAAACTTATTTTTTGTAAAGATGTTAAAGTTCTGCTTCTTGATGCTTCAAAAAGTTGGTTTGGATGCAAAATTCTCTCCATAATGGCACATGATAAAATTAAATGACTGCAGGAGTCACGTCACACAGGTGTAAAAGCATTTTAACCAGGCTCTGTATTAAATAACAGAGAGTGCTAACTTTTTGAATAAAGTCTTTCATGCAGGTTATCTGCAGGTATTCAGTCAACCCACTCAACACCAGTGTGTGTGTGTGTGTGTGTGTGTGTGTGTGTGTGTGTGGAGGGGGTCATTTTATATAGCAATATGGAAAAGTTCTTATAAGTAAATCATAAGAATAAGATCTTTTATATACACTGATTAGTTAAATTCATATAATAACCCACAAAATAGATATTATTTTATTTCCATTTTAGAGATGAGGCACAGAGTAGATAAGTAATTAGTCCGAGTTATGAAGCTATTAAGTATTGAAGTTAGGATTAGAACCCATATAGCCTAGATCAAGAATCTCTGTGTTTACACTAACCTATACTTATTAATTTTGGCTTTATATTGCTTTTCCTTTCAAAGAATTATGAGAATTGTCTTTTAAAAATTCTTAATTTAAATATAATTTTCTCTATGTCTGGGTCTTGTCAAATTTTTCTTAGACACTCAAAACAGAACTAAACATGGTAGCTGAGACCCGTATCCCATAAATATAACTTGATAACTCAAACAAACCCCATCAGAACATAGACTGCCACCTTTGTTCAAGAGATAGATCCACTTAAAGTTAATAAAACATGTTTCCGTATTGTTATATATCTTCTTGCTAAATATTAAATTATCTTTAACTTTATAAAACCAATTGTAGGTAAATAACAGCATAAGTTCAAATTAGAATGTTAACAAAAGGACAAAAAAGAAAGCACAGATTATGAAACAGATATTTTAGGAAAACTAGCTTATATAATACTATTTCTTCTACATCTCTACTATGTGCCCTCTTATGATGTTTGTGATTAGATGTTTGAGTAGTGGAAACTATGGAAATGCAGTGTTTTTTTCATATCATTCAGAATATAATCACTGGAGATTTATAAATAATATCTGAATTTATACATTTATTTTATATTAAATTTTTTGGTATTTTCACTCAATTTATCTACATTTGCCCTTTTCCCCCTTAATACAGAGCTATAGTGAGAGTTAAGAGCACCCTGAGCAGCTGGTAATAGAACAGTTCAAGTTGTTTTTTGATCTCTGATTAATATAGGATTCCGAGATGAGAAATTAAAGTAAATTAGTTTTAGACTATAAGAAATTATATTCTAGTTAATTAAAAGCACACAGTATACCACAATATTGCAACCTGTCTATATCTCAGAAAGTAGAAAACACTAAGAAACAATTCCAAAGGGCCAATTGATTGTGAATCTACTATTCGTTATTTAAAATTACCAAAGAATTGCATTTTTTACTCAAAAACTTTAAATGCTAAATAACTGCAAATATTGAATCAAATAAAGATGCATTGCCTATTTGTGTTTGGAGCTATCAAAGGGCATGGAATTACATGTCATTCATTATCATCTAAAACCATTTTAACTATTAGATATTTAATAGTATTTTTATCATATTGAAATACAACTTCTAATTCTAGAAAAGGGCACTCAAATATATGTATTAACACTGATGGTGTTTATTGGTCCATAATGAGGCTGTACAAACAAGAAAAATGTCACTTGTGACAGATAATAAATTTACATTAGTTGAAATATATGAAAAAAAATCGTGCTGGCAATATTACATTAGAGATATGGGGTGACTACAAAATGTGAATTCTCTATTCACTTTGACCAACTTGCATTATCCCTAGTTACAACTTTTCTCCTTAACTGGAAAAATTAGAGTTTCTTCAGGTTTATTTAAAATTTTCTGGTAAATTGCTGTAGGACAAGTCTGAGAATTTCATGCTAATTTAAGTATATAAAAACAAAAAGTTAACTCAATTCAGAAACACCTCTTTTTTTGTTTAAATACTCCAATAGAAACAAAACTTTCGTTTTTGTCCACACTTCAACCAATTAGACATAATTATATGGAGATCTTAGAGATCAATGGATTGCCATTTGAAACACTGCTATGCTTCTGTTGTAGTCCCTAGTTGTAAACTCTGTGCCTCCAGGGTTTTTATAACTTGGTGTTTAAACGACAATGGATTAAAACGATGGCCATTTGGCACACAGAGAAGGTTTAATGCCTTACAGGAGGTACCATCAGCAAGAACAGCAGGGGTGAGCTTTATTAAAATAGCTTTGCCACCCTTTGCCTATAAAACTCAAGCTGTTCTTAAACATTAGTCCTGATGTAGGTTGCCTCCAAGAAGCAGAATTCTTCACAAAATCTCACAATGCCAGTTCTTGCTCTGGACATGCCAATATGCTTAAAAATAAAACAAAACAAAACAAAAAAAATAGAAACAAAAAAAGAAACCCTTGTATTGGGTTTAAGCATTCTGATATTCTTTGTCTATACTTTTCATTTTTTTCATAAACATATGCTGCTATATGAAAGTAAAAATAATCAAATTATGGTTTTTAAAATGCATAATATATTATGTGTTTGCCTTATAGCATGTCTTCTATCCATATAATTTTTCAATTTTATCTTACATCTGTTTTTTACATTAATAACCCCATTTTACCATAATTAGGTCTGCTTTTAGGAGATGGTTAAAAAGTTGGATGATAACACCAGATAATAATACATCTAGCCAAATCATGATAAACTCTTCGATTGATCTGGTTCTTGAAGTCTGATTGTCTTGTGTTTTCATTAGACTGAAATTATTCTGGACTTTTAGTTTTAGTTTTCTATATCTCATATGTCTCACAGTATTAGAGAAGTTTTTTTGTTTTTTTGTTTTTTTGGGTTTTTTTTTTGGTGCTATAAATTTTCTGGCCATGTTTTTGGATGTTGCTTAATGTGATAGGTGACAAAAAAAAAAGTAGGAAAATAGATGATTAGACAGAGAATTGTTCATGCCAAATTCACCTTTATATCTACCTTTATACAGTGTTTATGGAATATGATGAGAGGGGATGTCTGATTTGTCCTTGGATCCTTGCTGTAAAACATTACATGGTAAAGGACTGATTTTTGAATTTGTAATAGAGAGGTTAAAATAGAAAAAAAAAATGGAATAAAATAGAAGCACAAGGCACTTAGATAAAATTTAAAGAATTTTACAATCACATTTAAGTATGTTTTTAACTTTACAAGAGATGAAAGGCAAATCATCAATCTGCATCTCTCTCTGCCTAACCCCATAAACCAAACGCTATAACTACAGAGTATTAGAAAATCCATTGCTACGAACAAGTGAGATTTGGAAGCAGGATGTCATTCTATGCGCTAAAGCAAAGCATGTACAGCTTTACAGAATTGATGAGAAACATCAATGGGAAACACTGGCCTTGATTACTAGGTTACTAGATTTTACCCAGAGTTTCCCCAACTCTTTGGTTTAAATATTTTAATCTGTATCCTGATCAAAGAGTAAGAGTTTTATTCTTTATTTTATTTTTTACTTAAGTCTGTAACATTTCCTAGTGATGGGCAATATTCTAGTTTTAATTGGGAAATCCCTAAAAACCACACAAACTTAAATGTGGTTCTAAATAATGTTGCCCAAATGCTGAAAGACACATTATTTTCCCTTTACCCAACCCTGAACTCTCACCTATCAAACTGGATCCTCTAGATGCGTGAAGTCAACCTGTTTGGAATTTTCATTTTATTTTGTTTTTAGTTTCTCTTACCTTTTAAATTTTAGTTTCCTTCCAGAACAGAAGACGTCAGTTATCCTGCTTTGGTATTTCTTTTGCTCCTTTTATTATTTACTTTTCCATCAAGCCACCGTTACCCCATGGATTTTAGTACCCTGTGTGGCTGACACCACGCCTACATATTGTGAAAAAAGTAATTACAGAATCTGATTGTGATTATTTTTCCCCTGGGAGGTTAACAAAGGAGAGTGATCTCATGTTCATGCCTTGTTATCAATAAAAAGGTAACAAGCCTCTACTGGCCAGTTATATTTGAAGAATAAAATAATATATATATATTTTTTATTCTTAGTCTCCTCAAGAAAGGTAATGTAGGAAAATAACAATAATTGGAACCTAAAACTACTCAAGTGTAAAGATGATAATAAGAATTAACTCCCTTACCTTGGAGAATATGAACCAATGGTGATCAGGTAAAAAGGAGTAAGTGGAAGGAATACTATAGGATTATTGATGCACTCTCACAGGAAGATTTATTGTAGTGCATATGTTACCTATTTGCATGATACCTTGAAGCCTTATCCTACTTCCTTAATTTTTCCTGGAAAACTGGCCTTAGAAAAATCCAGTGCCATCTAGACACTATTTAAAAAGAGTCGATATGTTGACTTCATCACTGCTATATTCATTTAGTTAGAAGAAGCCTGGAACATGGAGACAGCAGAGCAGATTTACAATTTTTATGAATTCCCTTTGAAGATGACAGACTGCACAAATTCATTGCCCTCCGTTCAGCCACAAAACCCTGTGAAATGAAAGTATAATTACACAAAAGGAATAAATCCATAACAGTAAAGAGAATGGAAAAAAGTGCTTACTATAGAACAAGATTTTTAAAACTTCTAGACGATATTAACAGGAGGCAGCTGCATGAATGCTAAGAAGATGGGGGTGTATAACCGTTTGTGAGAACACAAAAGAGGATCAAGGTTCTAAATTAGCAAGTATATAGAGTTTGAAATGAGCTATGGGGATGCAATAAATTGAAGATCTGTCTGTGGGTTAACTGCAGTAATTGGGAACAGTGACATCAGACAGAATGAAATTGAAACTCCAGCATGCTAGTGATGAACGATATTTGCCTAATCAAAATAATGATAAAATAATTCTCAAATTTCAGAGCCAAGATATAGACAAAGATTTAGCTATGACTGAGGATGTACTATAATGCTAATTATATTGACAATGTAAAATTAAAGTAGAGATAGTATATGGAAAAGAGGAAGAAAAGAATTTTACAAAAATATTATTTGCATATTCAAAAACAAGAAGTCAATAACTACTGTGAAAAATAGCTAAAAAATAAAAATGTACTATAATATTTAAAGTTATATATGCAACCAGAACCAATAAAATAATAATGTAACTATTAAACATTGAGAAGATGAAAAGACAAAAAGGAAAAAGTTCAAATGAGCTAAATCCTTAGTTTTTAAAGATAAAGTCAATAAATATTGTCAGAAGTTGATGAATTAAGAAATTGAGGTAAAATAATGCTATCTATAATTATGGAAGAAATCAGTAAGAGAAACTAAAGCAGAAAGACTGTTAAAATATTGCCTCAGAGTAGGAACATTGAAGTTGAGAAGGGTGATCTTAAATACATGGTTTTAACCATAAACATTTCTATAGTGTCATTTGGTTGATAATACTTATTACATTTTTTTATGATGGACTAACAAGATCACATTGATTTAACTCCCATATTTAGATGTGACTCAAACATTTGTTCTTTTTAAGCTAGGGTTTTCTCAGGTCAAATGTGATAATGATGATAAACTGTTTAGCATAATGCCTCCTTTGTAATGAGAGCTCAGTAAAACATTTGCCATTAATATCATTTTTTCCTTTATTAACATAATTTTCATCTTCTGGGATGGCAGAGTGGTTGGCAGAAAGGAGGATAATAAATAATAACACATAGTTTCACATCCACATTGTCTAACTAGTAAACTGAAATTCACTACTAGGGAGTAAGTCCCAGAAGTTAGCAACTTAACAGCAGGAAAATTACAGTTTCTCTATCCTGTGTAAGATTTCAGAAGAATCTAAGCAGCTTCTTTTTGGACTTCTCTCCTTACCATTAACATCAAGGACCTTTTGGCTGCCCCAGTCAGAGACAAGAGCAGAAAGCCAGCATTAACACAGTGGTTGTAAAGAGTTATTGCATCTCCATTAGTATCCTGTTAAGCATGGTGAGGATTCAAGCCATTCTGTTTCATTGCATATAATTTTTATGCAAACTACTAGCATACTGTTCTACATTTGAACTTGAAGTGTTTATTAGTTATTTTAAAAAGTATTTCTTTTTTTATATGTTTTTCTATTTAAGTGTAGGAGGTTTTGATTGGAGATGACATTAATTATAAGTAAAGATAATTTAACAGATGGACGATAATGAGATACGTTGAATCATCAATTGAGAGAAAAATTTACATTTAGAAAAGAATGACTATTCACTGGTCATTTGTAGGCTATGTATTTATATTTTAAATAATCCTATTTAGAATACTATTATCTTTCATAGGTAATAAATACGTATCACAAATGTTATAATAAATCACATAATTTCAGTGATGCTAAAATAGTAAATCTATATAAGGACATTGCTTATAAATGGGCCAAAAATTGAGGCTACAATTTTTTCCACAGCATCCTCCATTAAGTTCTTTATTCACATTTGAATTTAGCACAGTAAGTACATGTTTTTTTTAAACATAGTGAAGTGGTTGCATGAATTTCTTTAAACATTGTATAAACATATAACATCTAATAAATTAAAACTTTAAGGAACTTAACTTTTTAAAGTCTGGTTAAATAAAAGTAAATAATTTTTAAGAAAGTTAAAGACTTAAGAAAGATAAAAAGTCATTTAACAGGAATGTGTAATTTTATATATATGTTGATAGATTAATGGATGGATGAATATACTGTTACCATTACTTTCTCACAGCATATTTCAAAGGTAAGGAACGTGTTGACAACATGACTTTTATTCTTTGAACACAGATGAGTCACCTCTGGAAGGGGCCATAGTGAGTATATTCAAGGTCTTTTGTTAAATTTGCTTTTGATAACTCCATTCTCTTTCAAATAAGTCAAAAAAATTTGTTTCAAGAAATTCCTTTACATTTAATGAGTTAATCAGAATAAGATATTTAAACATGAACATTTACCAAATATATTCTTGAGAGGTGTTATTTCTCTATTAAGATATTAAAAATTGTGTCTCTACATTTTGATGATTTAAACACACTCACACACACATAACACCCATTCTGGACTATCTTGATAATAAACTCCTAACTAGGCACTATAAATCAATTGTAATGCCTGTATCTCCATTTTGGATAGATTTAAGAGCAAACAACACAGTTTTACTTATTTCTGACTGTTCAGAAAAGGATTCAGAGAAAGGATTCACTTGTAATCATGCCAAGTGAAATTCAAATATTTCCCACAGTGTTTTATAAGAATACATGTTCTTCAGTTCAATTAAGAAAACTGTTTAGAATGTCTTGGATATGACACCGAAAGCACTCGTAACTAAAGAAAAAAATATTTAAGTTGGATTTCATCAGAACTAAAAACTTTTTTTCACTGAAGAACACTATCAACAGGGAGAAAAAGTAATTCATAGAATGTGAGAAAATATTTTCAAATCATATATGTGATAAGTGATTAATATCCAGAATATATTATAAACTCCTTCAGCTTAACATCAATCTGATTTAAAAATGAGAAAGGGGATTGAATAGACATTTTTTCCAAAGAAGATGTAAAAATGGCTACCAAGGACATGAAAAGATGCTCAACATCACTAATCGTTAGTGAAATGCAAATAAAAACCACAATGAGCTAACACAATGAGATTCATGACCATGAGGATAGCTAGTATAGAAAAATTTTAAAATAAACAGAAATTAGCAAATATTGGTGAGAATGTGAAAAAAATGGAATTCTGTGCTTTGCTGGTGGGAATAAAAAGTGGTGCAGAACCGTGGGAATTGGTATGCTTCCTCAAAAAATTCAACAAAGAATTATTATACAATATGGCAATTCTACTTGGAGATATATACCTGAAAGAATTAAGAGCAGGGCTTAATCAGATGTTTATACCAATGTTCACAAAAGCATTATTTCCAATAGTTAAATTGTGAAAGCAATCCAAGAGTCTTTGGGTAGATGAATAGATTAACAAATGTTGTACATACATATAATGGAATATTGTTCAGCCTGAAAATTGAAAGAAATTCTGATTCATGCTATAACATGAATAAATTTTGAAGACATTATACTAAGTGAAATCAGCCAGTCATAAAAGTAAATATGTTGCATGATTTCACTTTACAAGTTACTTAAAATAGCCAAATCCATAAAGATGATACAAGTATTGTGAATATTGGTGGCTAGAGTCTTGGGAAAGAGAGAATGGATACTTTTTTTTTAATGGATATGAGATGTCAATTTGGGAAGATGAAGAAGTTCTGGAGAGGGATGATGGTAATGGTTGCAAAACAATGTGAAGGTACTTAATGTCACTAAATTAAACACAGAATTGTTAAACAGTAAATTGTATGTTATGTTTAATATACCATAATTTAAAAAAATTAAATTAAAAAAAGGAACAGTTTCGAGGGTGTCTAAATATCATAAACATCTAATCAAAGGGACTTCTCTAAGACGATTATTTTTTAAAACATGATATTTTAATTACTGCAGAGGTGTGAAATTTGCTATTGGTCATGACAATCATCAATATAGTAGGTAGCACAAAGTGAAAAATGTGCTACAGAACATATAAAAAAGAGTTGAAACTGACCTTCTCAGAGGCTACTCTTACCTTAAAATGTTATGCATTTCTTGGCATAGAAGTCATTAAAACTGAGAAATAAGATATTTGCATAATCTAAAAATTATAGACAGAAACGCAGAGCCAGTGCATAGTCTAGTACAGACATTAGTAACTTTCAGAACTCCAAATTTCTAGAATGGTTTTCTTTTAGTCTTTTCTCTCTGCTGGAACTCAGAGGCCCCTGAGAACATTTAATCTTTTTTTCTTTTCTGAACACACCTCTGTTTTATAATCTGAAAAATATTCTGTTCTGCTTGATAGCATTTTTTAAAAAACATTTCTCACTTATTTCTGAATTTTTGAGTATGACATCTCTTGAAATAAATGATTGACCTTTACATTGCTCATCTAAACAATAGTGAACCACATTTTTATGAAAATACATTATTGAAGCATAAGTTGCATTATCCAAATTGAACCCATTTTGAGTGTACAGTTAGTTCAATAGTTTTGTCAAATGTGCATACTTCTTAACCACTAACATAATCAAGATACAAAAAATTTTTATCACACCAAAACGTTTCCTCATAACTCTGCCTAATTAATGTTAACCCCACCTGTGGCAACCTAACACCAATCTGCTTTCTATAACTGTATATTTGGGTTTTCTAAACTTTCATATTTGAAATTGTACATGTGCTCTTTTGTGTATAAGCCCCTAAAAGTAGAGAACTTTCTGGAAGGAGATGAGATGTAACCTAAAAAGAAGTCAGAGAGATATGAGGTAGCAGAAGGACTTGACTTGGTGGTGGTTTGAGAATAGAGGGTAATGTGATAGAAATGCAGGTGGCATTAAAGAGCTGAGAGAGGCGCTGAGGCGTCAGACAGCAAAGAAATGAGGACCTCAGCTCTATAGCCACAGGAAACTCAATTGTATCAATGACATGAATTAGCTTAGAAGCATATACTCTCCCCCAGATAAGAACCCAGAGAAGCCAACACCTCAATTTTGGCCTTGTGAGAGTTAGACTAGAGGAATCAGCTGAGCTTACATGAGCTTCTCACCTACACAACTGTAAGATGTGAGAGACTTTAAGCCACTGTTTGATGTGATTGATTGCAACAGCAATAGAAAACAAATGAAATATTTAAAGCAAAAAAAGAAAGAAAGAATAATAATTACAGGAATAATTAAAATAGAAAAGGACAAAAAAAGAAACATAAAATGGAAGAAAAGGCTATTTGAAAACATTAACGAAAGAGAAAAAACATAGCAAGACTGATTAAAAAGAAATCTAAAAAATTATAGAAAGCTAAGTATAACAGTGCTAAAGAGTAAATCTTAAATTTAATATTAATGCTAAATATTAAATACCTTTAATATTACATTTAAGATGGGGTGATTTTGGCATAAGTTTAGAAAAAGAAATCATTGGAACAGAATAGAATCTATAAATATAGTTATATATACAATGACTTGATTTATAACCAGCAAACATACTGCAATTCATGGGGAATGAGAATCTTTACCAAAAAATTGATGTTCAGTCAATTAAACATTTTTTTTTATTTTTAACTTGTTTTATCTTTTAAGCCTAAATGTTAAAGATAAAAATAGTGGCTGCTAGAGGAAAATCTAGGTGAATAAGTCCTTGACCTTGGGATAGTAATACATTTTTTAATAAAGACACAATAAATACTAATCATTAAAAAAAACCTCTGTGTTAAATGACAACAATAGAAGAGTGATAGGGTAAATCACAGACTTATAAGTATACTTGAATAAAATATATCCATAAATTATCCAGCATACATATAAAAATATGTGCAACATTATTAGTCATCATGGAAATTCAAAGTAAAGACAATTAAACCCCATAAGAATGGCTATATTTAGAAGAACAAATAATACCAACAGTGTGTCAAGAATGTAAACATCTAGAACCCTCACACATTTCTGTCAAGAGTTTAAATTGATTCGACCACTTGGAAAATTGGATGTATGTATATGTAAAAATTCATCAAGTCATACATATATAATTAGTGTATATGTTATTCTCCACTAAAGGTAAAAAAAAAAAACGTAGAAATAAAAAAGATATAGCTAAAGACAGTAGTTAAAGGAAAGTATAATAAACTGTATTATAAAAATAAATTTAAAAATTTACTTTCTTAATTAATCCAAAGTAATATACATTTTTAAGACTGATTCAAGAGGATATTTTTGTCAAATCAATTAATTAGTGAGAGAAATTAGGTTTAATGATTCAAAAGAGAAAACAAAACTGATTATTCACAGATGAGTAATTTTTAAATACACAAATCCAAAAACAACTAACAAAAATATTATGAAAATTCATGAGAAATTTCAGCAATATTGTCAACTCTAAAATATGAATACAAAAATTGATATAATTTTGTAAGCTAAGAGCTAATTAGATAATATAATTTTAAAAATTCTACCTTAAATATCTATATTGCTATAACATCTCTACAAATAAAATATTAAACATTGTCCAACATCTAAAAGGTTAATTTAATAAAACACTAATAAAGGGCATGAAAAAAGACTCAATAAAGCATAAGAAACAGCATGATGCATGGAAAAATTCAACATTTTAGAAACAATAATTCTCAAATTAACTAGAAAATTTCACATATTATCTAAAAGTTATATAAAGGAACATAAGAGTAGCCATGACAATTTTGAAAAGTAATAAGCAACAGGAACTAATTCATCAAATTTACAAATTTATTGACTAATTATAACTATGTTAGCCAAATATATATTTTTGCTACAAAATAAACTAGTAAAAGACACACAAAAAAATCATGGAAATATGGCATAAACAGACCTCTGACTATATTAGAAGGTGTTTTTGGCAGAAGTGCTAAGTATCAGCAAGCAAAGGATGCACTCTTCCTACAGATGATGCTAGGACAACTGGCTCTCCATATGGAGGATGAGAAATTAGATGCCTACCTCATACCACACTCAAAAATAAATTCCAGATGGATTAAATACCTATACATAAAAAAGCAAAACATTGTAACATTTATGAGAAAACATGTGAAAGCATCTTTATGACATCAATAAAGATATTTTTTTAAAACAATACAAACGTCATTATCACTATAAAGTTAAGAGAAAATCCAGTCTGAGAAAAATATTTGCAATGCTTAAAACTAATACAGTTTGGTAGTTATTGTTCTTCTAGAAACAGCATTCACACAAAAAGAGCTCTAAAGGATGTTAGAGGAAGCATCGTTTGAAATAGTGAATAAAAGTGAAATTAAGAAATAATATTTTCACGTATACATGTTTATGTATATGTGTGTATGTACACATATATTTTAAGACATTACATTTTCCACTTGTAGTACAATGCTTATAAAATGCAAAGCTATTTCCTTTTTCTGTGCACATATTCTATATTTGAGTTTCAAGAATGTTCGGTTATTTGTTATAGAAACTTAAGTTTGGAATTCGCTGCAAAAGTCCTCTAATGTTTTATTGTGTGGAATAAGGCTGGGTTAATCATGCTGATTGGATTAAACAACTTCCTAAATGGTGAGCCGGGAGGAGACACCCCCAAATGGAGGCGCTCCACCAGCAGGAAGCCCCCAGGTGTTCCTTCTGATAAGCCTCCTGAGCTCCTGAGCTTGGCGACGTTGAGGTCACAGACTTTCCAGCTTTTGCTGCTGCTCATGTTCAGATTCCTCCTTCTCTGCAGTCTAATTGTTAGCAAGCAGTTGATGATTTAGGTACACTTGTCAAAAATCTTGTCTTCATTTGCCTTGAAGTTTTACATTTTCTCAGTCGCTTTCATGTTGAATGCATAGGATGCAAGTGAATTCTTGGAAAACACGTGGTGCCGCTGCTTCTCATCTTCAGGTTTGTACTCCTCAGCTTCTATGTGCTAGATGTCTTCCTTGCTCTTCTATGTGTACATACATGTATATATGTGTATATATTCTCTTTGTGGAGGAAACCATAGGATAAACATATACATATATATGCATACAGACATATACACATATATTCATTTATATATATTTGTGGTAAAATCTTAAGTGAAATACTATGTGAATTAACTAATTTGATTTTTCTGATACTCATTATCTAAAAAGATACTTACTAAATACATAATAAAAGCACAACATTGTGAAGAGAAAAAGAATAAATTTTAAATACACATGTAATGTTATACTTTCATTAAAAAATAAAAGCAAAATTATATATTAACATTTTACAAATATTCCCAGGACATACATAAATTCATTATATTTTATTCTATATTTTATTGTTGTTATTATTAATTTCCAAAGTATTCAAATAAAATACTTTGACAGACATTATTCCTGGAGCATACATGGATTCATTATATTTTGTTCTGTATTTTATTGTTGTTGTTATTGATTTCCAGATTATTTAAATAAAATACTTTGAAAAACATTCTCCATCTCATAATTAATGTCCTTTTATGTATTAAATTTTATGTTTTTACATCAATCACGACTACATGTAAAGGGTCTATTCTGTGCAACTTTATTTACAAGGAATAAAAAGTACCTAAAAAATATTATCTCCACTCTCTAGCAATATTGCATCATTATAAGTGATAAATGTCACAGCATGAAATACAAATGTAATAGTACAGAAGGAATAGAAATAAGTGAAGAAAATAAATATACAAGAATTAATAATTAAAAATGGGTTTCAAAAATCATAAAATTTGGAAAAAAACAAGCAAATACCGTACAAGAATAGGAAACAAAATAAGTCAGCAAAGGGATTATCACTAGAGTCTGTTGAAGGGTGAGTTATCTAAATGGAGCAGATTTCATGTTCTGCAGCAAAGTGAGAGATAATGGGATTAATAGTTGATGTATATATTAGTAGTTGATGTATATATATTTCTCACATGAAACAAATATAATCTTTATAATTAGAGTTTATTTGGTTGTTCTCACAATGAGTTTGTGTAGTTATTACACAGAGAGGATGATCCTAGTATCAAATTATTGTTTCCCAGAAGCTTCAGCCTCCTGAAGAATGACTTCAAGCTCGTCCAGAATGACCATGAAACTGCCTATTCATTGTATAAATGCTGCCTCATTTATAATCCCTAAATCTCTTTCCCTAAGAAATAAACTGTGTACCTCAATGAAAGTTTTAATAATCTTTTTATTAAAGGAACTGGAGATTATTCCACAACAGTAACACGTGGTTGAGTTGGTAAAGTGGGGTCTCCTAGTGTGCTTGATTTTATGATCTTTTCTTTTTCCAGGGATTCTTCTGAGTATATCTGATTTGGAATCTCCTCAGAACTTTAGAAGTTCTCCCACATAGTCTTCCCTACTTTCCTCATTTTCTACCACTTTCTGATTTACATTAGAAATAAATATTTTCTTCTTTTCATATAATTTTAACTCTATACCTTCCAAAGAAAGTCATAGATATTTTTTTCTCTGAAACCAGACTCTTTCAGTTGGAAAATGAGTCCTGTTTCTATCCATATCACCTATGGCAAGTTGTTATATTCTTAGAGTCTCTATTTCTTCAACATAGCAAAAGATCTATTTCATAAGTCTTTTCTAAATATTAAGGAAATTAATGCCTATTAAACTCTTATAATAGGGCCTGGCAGATGGTAAGTATGAGAATAATTAATTGTTCGCTGTTTTATATGTGATATTTATTTCACTTCTCTTCCAGTAACTTCCCACTGATATTTTCTAGGGAGTACCATCAGTCTGTGTGCTTCTAGAGTGTTACTGCTACTATTCATTGCTACTCTTGAGAATGACACCAAGCAGGGTTTTTACTAAAGAGCAGGTTAGCTATCTCAAAGAAGATACCCAATACTGAACAAGAAGAGTCATTTTCTCACCATTCAATGACAGTTGCTATATTAGGCATCATTCTTATTTTAAACTACATGAAAGCTTTTATATTTTTTTAATGAGAAAAAAAAGCAAGAATTTCATGAGAGGTATTCTGTTACCATAGTCATGAACAGTAAAGCACTGAGACTTTACTTAATCATTAAATTTTATATTATAAAATAAGAGACAAGAAATTGTTTTTATTTTTTATATTTTTACTTGTTTATTTTTATAGACTTGGCATCTTTTTCCTTGCTATTCTTTTTTTTTTTTTCTTAATTAAACATATTGGGGTAACATTGGTTGATACAATTATATAATTTTCAGGAGTACATTATAATTTGACACCAGTATATTCTATTGCATGTTTACCACCCAAAGTCCAATTTCCTTCAGCTACCATATATTTGATTCCCTTTACCCACTTCACCCTCCCTCTACCCCCATATATTTGACCGCCTTTACCATGTCTACCGCCCCCTCCTCCCCTACCCCCTACATTCTGGTAACCACTAGTCTATACTTGATGTCCATGAGTCGCTGTTTATTTGTCCTGTTTATTTGTTGCTTTTAGGTTTATATTCCACTTATTAGTGATATCATGTGATTTTCAACCTTTTCTGTCTGGCTTATTTCACTTGGCTTGATTATCTCAAGGTCTATTCATGTTATCACAAATATCAGTATTTCATCTCTTCTTATGGCTGAGTAATATGTACCACAGCTTCTTTAGCCAATCATCTATCATAGGACACTTCAGTTGCTTCCATGTCCTGGCCACTGTGAATAATGCTGCTATGAACATCGGTGTGCAAATATCTTTTCAGATATGGTTTTCAAGTCTTTGGGGGTAAATACACAGTAGAGAGATTGCTGGATCATATGGTAGATCAATTCTTAGTTTTTTGAGGAACTTCCATACTGTATTCCATAGTGGCTGTACTAATTTGCAGTCCCACCAGCAGTGTATGAAGGTTCCTTTCTCTCCACATCCTCTCCAACATTTGTTATTACTTGTCCTGTTGATTATAGCTATTCTAACAGGGGTGAGATGATATCTCATTATGGTTTTGATTTGTATTTCCCTAATAGCTAGTGATGTTGAGCATATTTTCATATAGTTGTTGGCCATTTTTTTGTCTTCTAGGGAGAAGTGTCTGTTCAGGCTCTCTGCCCATTTTTTGATTGGATTGTTTGCTTTTTTGTTATTGAGTTGTATGAGCTCTTTGTATATTTTGGATATTTGGCCCTTATTGGAGGCATTGCATGCAAATATATTTTCCCATACAGTTGGTCGTCTCTTTACCTTGTTGATGATTTCTTTTGCTGAGAAAAGATTTTTAGTTTGATGTAGTCCTATTCATTTATTTTTGCTTTTACTTCCCTTGCCTTTGAGGTCAAATTGATAAAATCCTCTTTAAGTCCAAGGTCCTTGACTTTAGTTCCTATGTTTTCTTCTATGCATTTTATTGTTTCAGGTCTTATCTTCAGGTGCTTAATCCATTTTGAGTTAATTTTGATGTGTGGTGATAGACAATAGTCTAGTTTCATTCTTTTGCAGGTGGCCTTCCAGTTTTCCCAGCACCATTTACTGAAGAAGGTTTCCTTTCTCCAATGTATGTTTTGGGTTTTCTTGTAAAAAATTATTTGCCCATGTAAATATGGGTTTACTTCTGGACTCTCAGTTTTGTTCCACTGGTCTGTGTGTCTATTTTGCTGCCAATATCATGCTGTTTTGATTGTTGTAGCTTTGGAGTATAATTTGAAGTCAAGCAGAGTGATGCCTCCAGACTCATTCTTTTTTTCTCAGGATGGCTTTGGCAATTCAGGGTCTTTTGTGTTTCCATAGAAATCTGATGATTTTTGTTCTATTTCTTTAAAAAATTCCGATGGGATTTTGATGGAGATTGCATTAAATCTGTATAATGCTTTAAGTATTATGATCATTTTAACTATGTTGTTTTTTCTAATCCAAGAACACAGAATATCTTTTGATTTCTTTGCATCTTCTTTAATTTCTTTTAATAGGATCTCGTAGTTTTCATTATATAGGTCCTTCACATGTTTCATTAAATTTATTCCTAGGTATTTAATCTTTTTGGTGCAATTGCAAAAGGATTTATTTTTTCTACTTTTTTTTTCTGATGCTTCATTATTAGAGTATAGGAATGCTATGGATTTTTGAACATTGATTTTGTATCCAGAAACTTTACTGTATTTGCTTATTGTTTCTAGTAGTGTTCTTGTGGAGTCTTTGGGGTTTTCTATATAGAGAATCATGTAATCTGCATGCCTTTTATCTTTCTCTCATCTGATTGCATTCACTAGAACTTCCAATGTTATATTGAATATCAGTGGCGGTAGTGGACAGTCTTGCCTTGTTCCTGATTTTAGAGGGAAGGTTTTTATTTTTGACCATTAAGTATAATGTTTGCTGAGAGCTTGTCATATATGGCCTTTACTATGTTAAGGTACTTTCCTTCTATACTGATTTTGTTAAGAGTTTTGATCATAAATGGATGCTGTATCTTGTTGAAAGCTTTTTCTGCATCTATTGATAGGATTATATGATTCTTATTTTTTAATTTGTTTATATGGTGTATCACATTAATCAATTTGCATATGTTGAACCATCCCTGTGCCCCTGGGATGAAGCCCACTTGATCATGGTGTATTATCTTTTTAATATGTTGCTGTATTTGGTTTGCTAGTATCTTGTTTAGGATTTTTGCATCTGTGTTTATGAGAGATATTGGTCTGTTGTTTTCTTTTTTTGCGTTATCTCTACCAGGTTTTGGTATCAGAGTAATATTGGCCTCGTAAAATGAATTGGGAAGTGTTGCCTCCTCTTTGATTTTTAGAAGAGTTTGAGGAGAATAGGTATTAAATCTTCTTTGAATGTTTGGTAGAATTCACTGGTGAAGCCATCTGGTCCTGGACTTTTACTTTTTGGTAGATTTTTGAAGATTGTTTCAATTTTTATGCTGCTGATTGGTCTATTTAGATTTTCCAGTTCTTCATGATTCAGTCTAGGAAGATTGTACTTTTCTAAATACTGAATCATTTCTTCTAGGTTGTTAAATTTGTTGTTATATACTTTTTCATAGTATTCTTGCAAGATCCTTTGTATTTCTGTGATGTCTGTTATAATTTCCCCTCTTTCATCCCTGATTTTGTTTATTTTTGTCCTTTCTCTTTTTTTCTTTAGTGAGTCTATCCAGAGGTTTGTCAATTTTATTAGCCTTCTCAAAGAACCAGCTCTTTGTTGAATTTATTTTTTCTATTTTTTTTGTTTTGTTTTCAATTTCATTTACTTCTGCTCTAATTTTGATGATTTCTTTCCTTCTGCTGACTTTAGACTTCATTAGTTCTTCCTTTTCTAGTTTTTTTGAGATGAAGTGATAAGTAGTTTATTTGGGCTTATTCTTGTTTTTGGAGATAGGCCCGTAATGATATGAACTTTCCTCTTATGACCGCTTTTGCTATGTCCCAAAACTTTTGATATGTTGTGCTATCATTATCATTCATTTCTATGTATCTCTTGGTCTCTCTTTTTATTAATTCTGTGATCCAGTTATTCTTCAGTAGCATGTTGTTTAATCTCTATGTATCTGTGGTTCTTCCTGATTTCTTTTTGCAGTTGATCTCTAGTTTCAAAGGATTATGATCAGAGAATATAGTTGGTATATTTGTTGAGGTTATCTCTGTGTCCCAGTATGTGGTCGATTCTTGAGAATGTTCCATGTGCACTAGGGAAGAATGTATAAGTAGATGTTTTGGGATGGAAGGCTCTGTATATGTCAATTATGTCCAGTTGGTCTAATGTGTCATTTAAGAATATTATTTCCTTATTGAATTTCTGTTTGAATGATCTGTCCATATCCGACTGTGGGGTATTTATGTCCCCTACTATGATAATGTTTTGATCTGTTTCTCTCTTTAGTTCTGTTAGTAATTGCTTTACATATGTTGGGGCTCCCTGATGGGGAGCATAGATATTAATAAGTGTTATGTCTTCTTCATGCATAATTCCCTTTACCATTATGAAGTGTTCCTCAGTATCTTTCTTTACCTTTTTTATTTTGAAGTTTATTTTGTCCAATATTAGTACCATTATTCCCACTTTTCTCAGAATGCCATTTGCTTGAAATATCATTTTCTATCCTTTCACTTTGAGTCTATATTTGTCTTTGGAATTAGGTTGTGTCTCCTGGAGGCAGTATATGGTTGGATTTTGGTTTTGATCCATTCTGCAATTCTGTGACTTTTATTGGTGAGTTCAGTCCATTTACATTTAAGGTGATTATTGAAATATGAGTTCTTCTTATAGCCATTTTATCTTTTGCTTTCTGGTAGCTCAGTGTTTCCAGTGCTTCCTTGTCCTTGTGTTTCTGTTTTCTTTATTTTGGTTGGCTTTTGTGGGTTTTCCTCTGGTTCTTCTTGTTTTATGTTATATATTTTAGTTCTGAATCTTTGGCGTGTGGTTACCATTCCGAATATGAAAAGGATAGTCATATATATACAGTTATCCATTTTCTTCTGCACGTGCCTTATCTCCATTCCCCATTGCGAATTTGGACCTTTAAATCTTCCCCTTTTCAGTTATTGTTATCTCAATTTGTCTCAGTGTAGGCTGAACATTCATTATTATCTTGCTATAGCAATTCTCTTCTTATTATTTAAGCTTATAATGTCCTGTTCTTGCTAAGGATTGCATTCTTCTGCTTCTATTTGCCTGATAGTCACTTTATTCCTAATTGTGTATTTTTAATTTTTTTCATTTTGTTTTAGATGAGCTGACCCATTTTAATATTTCCTGTAGTACAGGCCTTGTAGTGGAGAATTTCCTCAATTTTTGTATGTCTGGAAAGGTCTTAATTTCTCCTTCATTTCTAAAGGAGAGCTTAGCTGGATACATTATTCTAGGCTGTAGTTCCTTTCATTTAATAGTTTAAATATTTGGTTCCATTCCTTTCTGGCTTATAAGATTTGCTCTGAGAAGTCTGAGGATACTCTAATGGATTTTTCTTTATAAATTACCGTTTTCTTCTCCTTGGCTGCCCTGAGAATTCTGCTTTTGTTGTTGATTTTTTGATAACTTTAATACAATGTGTCTTGGTGAAGGCCTTTTCAGGTTGAGATAATTGGGTGTACTGTTGAATTCTTGAGTTTCAAGCTCCAGCTCATTACTTAGATTTGGGAAATTCTTGTCAATTGTTAGTCTGAAAATGCATTCTAATCCTTACTCCTTTTCCTCGTCTTTGATATTGCCCATTATTCTTATGTTTCCTCTCCTGATGGTATCAGCTAGTTCTTGAATTTCTTTCATTATTTTTCATCCTTCAGTTTCCCTCTTCTTCCTTCTGATTTATTTCTAGTTTCTGTCTTCGATATCACTGATCCTTTCCTCCATTTGATCGACTCTATTTCCCAAGTTTGCTACTTCATTTTTCAACTCTTGCAGTATGTTCTTCATCTCTAGAAGATCTATTCTGTTCTTTTTGAGGATTTCAATCTCCTTGCTCTGTTCATCTAGTTGTTTTTTCAATTTCTGAAATTATTGATATGACTCATTTCAGAATTCGCTGAGTTTTTTCAGAAGTACCATCTTGAATTCTCTGTTATTTAGATTGCATATTTCTATGACTGTAAGCTTATTTTCTGGAGATTTTTCTCTGTCTTCCTGAGACGACTTGTCACCTTGGTTGTTCATGGTGTTTAATGGACTATTTCTCCTCTTGGGCATTAATCGAAATGTATTCTGTTGTTTTTCCAGAAGGAAGATTTATTATATAAAGATCTCTCTTTAGTCTGCTGCAAAAAAGGTGCTTTTCTTTTAGTTTCCAGTAGGTGGCGTCTAAGCCTCTTGGATCCCTGCTTTACATGAAGTCTAAATAATGCCTTTTTTATTTTCTTGTAGATATTTAATCACGCTCACTATCCTCAGTTTCAGTCTCTGTCAGTGTCAGCTACAGTCTCAGCAGCATTTGCTTAAATTCTCCTAGGGCTCTGTGGTGATTGGTCTCTGAGGGTTGGGGGAAGGGGCCCTCTGGGTTGGGAGTTGGGGGCTGCAGTTCAGCCTCAGTTTTGCAATTGGGGCCAGTAAATATCAGTTGTTATTTCTCTGCTCCCAACCCGCTTCTCTGCTTTCTTCCCTAATGACTTGGCCTCGCCGCCGGCTGCGTGGAACTCACAGCACTTCCAGGCAGGGTTGTTCAGGGAAGTCGCCACACCTTCCCCACCTCTTCTTTTTCCTACAGGAAGCTCTTGTGGCTGAGAGAGGTATCTTCTTTATTTCTCTCAGTCTACCATCTGACACCCAGGGATTCTGACCTGTGGTAGCTCTTATACATAGATACCACACTCAGACATGCTGGTGTGCAGTCTGAGTGTTTTTTGTTGAGTTCTAGACATTCTGCTTATTGTTATTTCAAGGAGAGAGATATGAGGACGTCTCTCACTTGCCATGTTTCCCAGAATTCAAAAATTATTTTTAGTATAAAAAACTAGAAGAGAGAAAACCTCTGTGGTAAATCTATTCCAAATACAAAGAATCAGTAGATTCTGCAACATCCAATTTAGCAAATTGATATGTGCAGAAAACTTTCAACAGAACGTTGGTCTTAAATATGTGTCGGGCTACTCTTCAGTGAACAGATTGCCTTCCTTAGCACTAAAATATTAGAAACATGTTTAATTCCTAATAGCCCTTAAGTGTTTAATTTTATTAAAATATGTTTCGGACAAAAAAGTAATTAAAAAGACTTTTGATTGTACAACGTGACATTCTCTTGGCTTTAACATCACTTTAGTACTTTTGAGATGTGCTTACAGAGAGAAATTTTTTGACTTTGTTTTAGATTTTGGTAAATATAGTGGAGTTAATATTGACAGTTCAAAGAAGAATCACATTTCGCCTTCCCTTTCAAATAAAAACAGCTAATTATTATTTATTTATTCAACCTGATCTCAATTTTAATATAGAGTAAGACTGAATCTTGCAGATTAATGCAAAATGAAAAAATGACATTAAATTAAATTTGATTTTTGAGTATCCATCTTTTAAATAAGCATTTTGTTCTTTATTTAAATTTTAGAATGAAAGATTTAGAAAACTCTTTTCTTGCACAAATTGGAAAGGAAGTCTACAATTATAAAACATTACACAATTTTAAGAATCCTAATAATGAAATGTAAATACTAATTTAAAAATTTAAATAACAAAAATGTTAGCATTACCACCCCAAAACATTTAGTAAATCACTGATTATTCATGATATTATATTAAGCCTTGACAATAATCAATCATTTTCAGTTGCAATGACATTCTTTATATTCTGAGTTACCAGAGGATAGAAAATACAGTATCTATTTTTAGAATTCTTTGCAGTTTGAAATACTACTAGTGTGATTGGCTAGAGTAATAAGTACTCAACAAGAAAAGCTATACCAAATCCAGTGATCAGAACACCTTTCCCAAATATATAAGAACTATGATTAATTTAATAAATTTTAAGTCATATTTCTTAGAATATAATTTATATATGATAAAAATATCTTTTTGTAAGCCTATGGTTCAGTAAGTTTTGCAAAATAAATACAGTAGTAAAACCACATCATTGTCAAGATATATTTCTACACTTCAAAAGTTCCCATCATGTTCTTTGTAGTTAATTTCCACCACCCATCCTAAGCCCCCGGAAATCACTAATCTAATTTCTTATAGTTTTTTTCTTTTCCATATGTCATAAAAATATGTAGCCTTTCACATAACATAATGATTTGCTGATTCATTTATATTTTTGCATGTATCATTATTTTATTCCTTTCAATTACTGAGAAGTCCTCCATTGTATAGAAATACCACATTTATTTTTTCTGTCTTGGTGATGGTCATTTGAATTGTTGCAAGTCTAGGGCAATTATGAATAAAAATGCCAAGACAACTTTTGTACAGCTTTTTCTGTACTCATATATTTTCATTTCTTTTGGGTAAATACTCAGAAGTAGAATTTTTGGTTCATATGTTCAATGTATAGTTAACTTTATAATAAGTTGCCAAATTGTTTTCCCAAGTGCTGTTTCACATTGCACTCACAAAACAATGGAGAAGAGTACCAGTTGCTATGCATCCTTACCAGTATTTAGATTGATCAGTATTTCTAAATGTAAACATTATAGCAGTTGTGTAGAAGTATCTCATTATCAATTTAATTTGCATGTCCTTCACAACTAATGATGCTGAGTATCTTTTTATGAGTTTATTTACTAGTCATATACATTTTTCTGTTCACATTTTTAGTCTTATAATTTTGGGGGGATGTTGTTATTCTCATTGTTGAGTTGTAAGAGCTCTTCATATAGTTTGGATACAAGAACTTTATCAGATATATGTTTTGCAAGTATTTTCTGCCAATCTTTTTTAAAAAAATATTTTAATGTCTTCTAAAGAACCAAATTTTTTAATTTGATGAAGTTTAATTTATTAGTATTTTTTATGGTTCATGTTCTTTTTGTTTTAAGAAATCTATCTAATCCAAGATACAAAAATTTCTCTTATGTTTTAACTAAAATGTTATAGCTTTGTGTTTAGCTTTGATCTATTTCTTTAAGTTATTTTTGTATGTAATGTGATATAAGGGTAAAAGTTTCTTTTTACATATGGAAGTCCAAGCATTACAGCACCCTTTGTTCAAAAGACTGCTCTTTGCCCCTTTGAATTAATTTGACCCCATTCTCAAAAATCAATACATTTATAAAGGCCAGTCTATTTCTGAATTTTGTATTGTTTTATTGATATTTCTGTCTTTCCTTTTCCAAAAATGCACTGCTTTGAATTCTCTCAGCTTTTGTTTTTCTGAAAATGTCTTTATTTATAGCAAGTCTTCAAATCTAATATAGTTTTAGAACTGATACGGTTATACAGTTTCTTCTTTTTTTGAAGTTACATTGGCTGTTCTGGAGTTTTTCCATATAAATGTTATAATCAAGTAGTTAATTTCTATAAAACAAAATTCAGGAAACTGATTAACATTGCATTGATTCTATCACATTAATCATTTGGAGTAGATTCAATATCTGAACACATTTTTTTCCTTCCAATCCCCAAATGTCATATATGTTTCCATTTACTTAGGTCAGACACACATATCTCTCTCCACACACACACACACACACACACACACACACACACACACACACAAATTAATAAAATAACCTCAATCTAAGCTTGAACCTTATATAAACCTTATAACTAATTAACTCAAAATGGATTGTGGACACAAATATAAAACAAAACTTGACAACTTCTAGATAAAAACACAGCATAAAATCTTTAGGATCTAATGCAAAACAAAGTGTTTTTTAGACTTGACATTAAAAAAGAAAGTTTCCACAAAAGAAATATTAATAAACTAGACTTCGTCAAAATTAAGAAATTTTATTCTGCAAAGTTCCATGTAAAAGGCATAAAAGACAACATACAAACTGGAAGAAATATTTGTGAACCTCATATTTGAAGAACAGTACAGTATATGTAAAGAACTCTCAATACTCAGCTGTCAAAAAAAGTGATTCAATTTGGAAATGGAAAAGGAAATGAAAAGACATTGCATCAAAGGGCATTTACAAATGGCAAATAAGTACATGAAAAAGTATTTAACATCATTAGCCTTCAGGAAAATGCAAATTAAATGCTCAATGAGACATCACTGCATACCAATCAGGATGTCTAAAATACAAAATAGAGTGACAAATATAAATGCTGATGTGAAATTTTAGATAATTAATACATTGCTGATGGAAATGTAAAAGACTATAATCACTCTGTAGCTTAAAACTGGAAACAACTCAGAAGTGCTTTAAGAAGTAAATAGTTAAACTGTGTTACATTCATACATGGAATACCACAACAATAAAAGGAACAAACTTTTGAAACATGCAACAAATAAATTTCCAGAGAATTCTGGATGAAAAAAAAAAGCTAATCCCCAAAGGTACATGCTCTATATTTCCACTTATATAACATAGTATAATGACAAAGTTACAGAAATGTACAGATTGATAGTTACCAGTGGTCAGGAACAAGGTGGGCAAAGAAGGACATGGATGTGACTCTGAAAGGGCTGCATAAAGACCTGTGGAAATGGAAATGTTCTGCATCTAGACTATATAAATGACATGTATCTTACGCACATGAAAATACACTGGTAACATCTATTTATTGAAGAAATATATATATTTATATTTCAATATATATTTCAAAAGTAAATTGAACATAATAATTTTATTGGATTGCAAAGATATTGCCTTATAGATCCTTCAAGGATTGTTAGGCTTAGATGTTTAAAGTGCTAGTTTTTTGTGGCAATGTTATTATTAATAATATTTATATTAGTGATAACCATTTGGTTTTAATAAACATTTATTTTTCCCAACTATTGTTACAAATATTAATATTTAATTGATGAATACCCTTCTCTGTATTTATTCATAATTTCATTCATATTTTTCATTAGATGTATTCCCACAAAGAAAATTGCATAGGGGAAGTATGTTTTAATTTTTGAAATATATTGCAAAATTGCCCTCTAGAAAGGGTGCCATACAACCTTCATATTCAAAGTGTGTGAATATTCCCATTTGTCTAATATTAACTGACCTTGAGGAACGACTACTAGCCAGGAGATCCTCACTTTCACAAGCCCAATACAAAATTGTCAGCTATTACTGTGATAGAGGTTAGGGGGTATTCAAGTAGTGAAAACTTTTATTCATATTTGAATAACACAGCAAGTAGAAACAAGGAAAGAGGGAATTTACACTGTTTAACCATCTAAGAAAGAATTCAAGCCAAAATTAGGTAAAGTCAATATAGTTTATTGCAGGGTTGCTTTCTGCAAACAAGTGATTATTTTGCTTCAGATAAATTAATATAACAAAAAATCATTTGTCTGTTATTGTCTCAAATTAGCAATGCATTATACATTTCAGTGATAATTTTGGGAACATAGTTCAAATAAATTTAATTTTAGTGGCAAATGATTAAGCTGCCTGTTTACTTTGGCCATGTCCTTCTTCAGTCCTCCTAAATGTCTTCATGTAGCTATTGCAATTATATCTTTCTTTGCTCCACATTACACAGGAGGCATTTTCTGAAAGCCAAGAGATTCTGAAAGGAATACACTTATTGTAGCACATCAAATCCCAGTGAAGACAGAAAAATACCAAAATAAGTTTCTTAGCTTCAAAATTGTTGTTAAGATAAAGCCTTTGATTCTTCATATATAATAGAAAATTTTTTTAATAAACAATCTAAAGTTTATATTACTCTTTATTTTGGATTGATATAGCTATTTTAGTGAATCAATTATATAGAAATTATGTAGGTAATTTAAAATAGATTTAAAATATATGTTGATTTAAAATATATAAAAATAGATTTAAAATATATAAGTTGTCTTTATATCATCATGCTTCAAAAAACAGATTCATGGAACAGATAATGACATGTAGCTCATGAAGTTGTAAGCACAGTCATCCAGCTCTGGAATTTAATCCTGACATCTTTTCTCAACATATGACATTATCAAGCTACTACTTCTTTATTGTTCTGTTCCTCATGTATAAAAGGCAAAAGAAAACCTGCTTCTTAAGTTTTTTTTGATAGTTAGAGATAATGTCATATATAGCACCTGACACAAGAGAGCTAATCAATAACACTATTATTAATGGACACTATAATGAAGTTGGTCCTTACAGGTGACTTCACTTAACATACTGAATTATAACTATGTGCTGCATTATCTGCTAACTAAAGTGTGATTTCCCTGTGCCCAGAGACCAAGTCTTATCTCTGTGTCCTCCTACCTAACACTGGGTTGTTGCTCTATAAATATTTTCTGGGATCAACTAAAAAAAGTCCCTGAAATCACCTTATATCACATTAGGGATTACCATAATCAATTTTGAGATGTGAATAAAATGTTTATGGAAATAATTAAAGTAGCCCACATAAATTCTATGTAATTTGACTTATTACTGAGCATGTATTTTTATAAAGCTAATCAGTGTATCAAAAAAAAAAAACAACAATTCATTCTTCATTACCCATTCTTATTATGTAGTTATTAATATCCTGGAAACTTACAATTCAAGATTTGATCAATGTTTCTGAATTTAATTGCAAACATGTCACCAAATTTATTCAAAATTTTCAATAATTTTCTAAAATACTCTTTAGATATCAAGAAGCTAAACTGCATATTAAATATAAAAAATAGCTAAAACTCCATATGTTATAGAAGAATGGAGAAAAATTATTTAAGTATTGAGACTCAGGAGAGAAATCAGCCTTGATCATTTTGTATTTCTTTTTAGTGATAACCTAGTGCAGGTGCAATACTGTTGGATAACAAATTGATGTCAATTGTAGCTAGTTCTTATAAACATATTTACATTCTGAGTCTCTACTTACTACAATTTATCATATATTTAATATATTATATAATATATATTGTTACAAATACATATATTTTTGTTGTATTATTTGTATATGTTAAACTATTTTACATGTATTAATTATATATTATTTTATATTATATATTTCCTACTATGTTACTATTATTATATATTGACTGCTTATTACTGTTATATATTGTCTACTATTCACTTGCTTAAATAATCAGCACAGATGAAAAGCATAAACATTTTGAGATACTTTTGACCCTTATTTGCTTTCTTATGAGTTAATTTACTCATCACTTCTGCTATCACTTTATTTATAATTTTTCACAGTTTGAGTGTGTCTATTTGTCTAGTGTCTTGCCTATCTGACTTCTTTCAATCCTCCAGTAGAACTTGTTGTTTTTTATGAAACAGGACGCTCACACTTCTGTTTTCTACATCTAAATGTACCCATATGGTTTATAGTTCCAAAGTTCTGCTAGCAAAATATAGTTCAATATGGTGATTAATGTGATAAGCTGTATCAATGTGTTCTGACATAGAATCAGCAGGTAACAACAATCCTCCTTCTGTAGGTCATTCTTGTGTATTCTTGAAATGACCTTTTAGAGTAAAGGTCATCCACAATGCTGATTATTTCAGGCTACGAGGGAAGTGAAGTTAGTACTTTATGTCAACCCCACTGTCTATCCAACATCAGCTAGCTAGAAACACTAAAGTGGTTCTCTCCTCATGTGTCCACAGTCGCAGCACCCAGGTTATAACGAGGTTGAGACATTTCTCCCACTTACATATTTCTTTAATCCTTTTCTTTCTATCCTACTCACTTCCTTTTAACCAAAGAATTCAACCCTCCTTCCCTAAACACCTATTAACTGTCTCAGTAGATTCTGGTACCTGCGTCCTTCTAGTCACCACTTCTGTCGGGGAGGGTCATCATGGAAATCACATTATGTCCTTGTTAAATTCTTCAGTGGTTTTCATCATCTGAAATAAATTTTCATGTTTACTATATGACATGCAAGGCCTTTGTTATTTGGCCCCTTTCCCACCACTGTCATCCCCAAACTTTATGCTATAGGAATTAATTATTTGCAGTTTCCACAATTCACATTTGTAGTACCATCTTTTCATTTGTTGTTGTTTTTTTCTCTGAAATGCTCAACCTGACTTATTTACAAGAAAAATCTTACTCTTCTTTCAAGTCTTAATGTTGCCTGTTCTGTGGCACTCTACATAATTCTTACAAATCAGTCTGATATCTTCGACCATTTTTAGCCTCATCTTGCACGTCCTGTTCATTTTTATCAGTACCTTTATCACTTTTAATTTGCATGCATGTCTTCCTACTAAACTACATACTATTTGAAGATGGGGATTAATTGCTGTCATTATTGTGTTACTAGGTACTAGGATAGTCATGGCACACATTAGGAGCTCAATAAAAGTTTGTTGAGTATATAAGTGCATGTGGGCCCTGGGCTACCACTCGTACCATGATTGGATATAGTAAGTGCTATCTCATTGCTTAATCAATTCATATGATTGTTTTCAATATCCATGGATCTGGGGGGAAAGTTCAATATATATTATCTGGGTTTACTATAAGCAGATGCCACTAGTACCTACTTCATTAGTATGAGGTACCCACAGAGAGTTAAACTGAAAAAGGGACACATGGTCACTGTTAGTGACTAAATTATACTACGGTGATAGAGAAAAATTACTATTAGCTAACATTTGTCATTTAACATTATCAAATACGTATATTTCTTATACTTAATTTTACCTAATGTTCTGTGTTCTTGAAACTTTTCTAAAAACTTTACATCTATAGGTGCTATAATTATCTTCATTTTATAGATGAGAGAATTGAGATAGAGCTGTATCATGGCTTGCCCAAGATGTTACAGGAAATAAGTGAAGAAGCAGGGTTCAGACCCAGGCAGTACAGTTTTAAAGGTCTATTTCCAATCATGACATTATATAACTTTATAATTGACTGTAGTGTCACAAAATTTGACTCGGTTTGTTTGTAGACTTGTCTGATGACCAGTTGGTGAGTCCACCAGGAGTTATTCGCAAGAGGGAGTTTTTTTCAACCTGAAAAAAAAAAATTAGGGAAAAGATTTTTGCACAAGTGCCTGGGAGAATTAGAAAGGACTGCAGAAGATAGCATGGTGCCTGTCTTGGGCAATAATTCCCCAGCAGGGGCAATGAACTTGTGTGCGAGACTTAAGGAGAGAACTTTAGGCTGAAAATAAAAAACTGTTTTTACAAGTGGCACAAGGCATAAACAGCTCTCAGAACTCCAGGTGACAAACAGTGGGGAGATTAGCATTTTTCTCACTTCTGCACAGAGCACAGCATAGGCTTGGCCTGTCAGTAGTACAGGGCTGTGCTTCTAAAACTGAATGTACATGGGATATGTGTGTAACATTGTTAACATGCAGATTCTGATTCAGTAGGTCTGGGGTGGGCCTGAGATTCTGAGAATTCATCCCTAAGTGATCAACAAGAGCAGTCAAAAAATCATACTTTTTATAAACTTTAACTATTTCGTAAAAGCAAACATTCAAATCCCTAAGTTGACTACTAAATTGTCTTAAGAGATCTCACCATACTTTGAGGTGTAACAACCCAAAATTAAAGTTGCCGACTATTAAATTTAGTAATAGAAGACAATCATAATTTCTCTTGGGCGGAAACATTGATTTAGAGACCCTATTACCTACAATTATACTGTAAGGCCTATATTTCTAAGACACTCTGCTTTTCTCTCCTTTTTTATTGACATAGCAAGGTGACGTGATTTTTTTTTTCTAAAAAGAATCATAAATACTTTTTCTACAGTTATAAATTTATTACAGTCATAATGAGCCACAGGCATTATAAGTTGAATGTAGTATGGTGTAATACAAAAAATTCTCTATATGTTAGCTATTATTAATAGCTCAGTACGCACAATGCCAATGAACCTCCATTACCTAAGTGGAAAAGGAGTATAGGTTACATTCAACTGCAGAACAATGCAAAAGACTATGCTAAGATGCCAATTCATAAGATGGCTACAGGAGAGAAAAAAGAAGATACTAAAAAAAAAATTGTAATAGCCAGAGTCAAATCACAACACAACATGGGTTTGTATAAGACTGTTTAAATAATGGCCATCTTACAAGCAGTAAATAAATATTTCTGCTCTCTCTTTCTGGGTCCTAATTCATTATTAGGAGAGTAATACAGATATTCACCTAGGTCAGTAAAAGACTATCCGATATATCTCAATGCTGATTTCTGAAAATTCCTGATATCGGTACTGCTGGATTTCTGCACAGAGCAGGTCAGAATATGCTGTGTTGGATTCTCAAGAGTAAACTGCACTGCTATATAAGTCTTTATCTAAAATCTCTTGTTCCAGTTCCCAGCTTAGCCCTGGGTCTTTCTTTTCACCATAAGAAAAATGCTAACAGTATTATCTTTGCCTCAGAAGACAGATAGGACATACCATTCATTTGTTATTTATCTCTTTGGTTTCTTGCCAATAGGTGCTCTGTAGTCCTGAGCCCCTAATCTGTGGTAATATCATTCACTTCAAAAACAACCAGACTCCAACAATAGTCTGGAGACAATAAGAGAGATGAAAAAAGAAAAAAAGTGAGATGTAAGTGAGAGAGTAAATTGAAATGTAAGAAATGAAGTTACACAACTTGCAAGAAATGGAAGATTAAAAAATAATGAAACCATTAAAAATGTAAGGGCTACTGTTGAGAAAAAATCCTCCCAGACTTATGACAGTTGATTTGTCTTCCTAACTCAATAAATCTGAGCTCAATGAAACTTTTGTTCCAAAAATGTTGTTACCTAATATGATTAGGAAGTATTCTCTTTGATGTTTCCATTGCTCATACACACACACATACATATATATTTGCATTTGATTAAAAAAAAACATTACTTTTGACAATTTTGCAGAAAAAATACATTCAATGAAAGTTAGACAAATTTACAAGACAAACGAACATGAGGCTAATAAAGAAATTTAGTCACACCAAATTTACTTCTGATTTTTGTCATTTATCCAAAGCAATGTAGTAATATGCTCTAATCATTATTTTTGTTTTAATTTCAATTCTGTTTATGCAACTTAATATATTTCTTATACTGTATTTCCACTCCTGGCAGAGTACACATTCTCATTTTAGTGACATTGTGGTACTTCATATGGTTTATCTTCATTTTGTTGGTTGCTTGAGAGGCTATTTTTTTTTTTATTTTATACATTACATTTTATTGTTCATCCTGTTTTTAAAAAAATGCTTTTTTTTTTTTTTTTCCAAATATATTTCCTCTCTGGACTAAGCAATTAGATATAAGGGATTTCCACCTACTGAGAAGCATAGTGTTCAATTAGGTGAGTTTGCTGAGGCTAGATGTCAGGCCTTCAGCCAAAGCACAAACCACCCAACATCATGCTGTTTCAACCAGTCTAAGAATGGAAAACTGACACATTGCCCTGCATCCACTTAGAGCGAGCAGTGCATTAGAACCTGTGTCAGAGAAAGAGGAAAAAAAGGAAAAGAAATTTAGTCCCTCAAATAAATCAATATAAATCAATCAATCAATCAATCAATATAACCTTCTCCCCCAAAACAGAGTTACCTCACCGCCACTTAGTTACAGTCCTCTAAATAAATGACACCTTAAGCTTATCCTTACCTTTCCTTCAAGTACAAACATTTCTTCCTGATTTGGAGGACTTATCTCTGAAAATCTATGGCAAGCCTTGTAAATATAAATGTCTTGTAGAAAATAGCAACTTTCCATCAATAACTGGTTCCCATCAATAACTTCACTATTCTTGTTGATTTTTTTCCCTTTAAATAGCCTAGATATTTTTATTTGGTGAAACAGCACCTTCTTTATAGGCCTCTTTACAAGTAAATGTTTGTTTTGTTTTGTTTTTATGTTTGAGTCTTAAAATTTATCATTTAAACAATGCTTTGGCGGGTTACAAAATATGTATAGACACTTTGATTTGTCATGTGTTGTGTTGAAATCATAAGAGCAATTGCATTCTATTATGCTGGAAAATCCTGCCAGTTATCTTTAAATATATTCAGAATACAACCAATTCTCATTAAATCCACAGCTGTATTCCTGCCTGGTTCTTTTGTCGGCATCTCTTGTCTGGATTTTGCAAATACCTCCTGAATGGTCTCCTGGAGCTGTTCATGCCCATTGAAAATATATTTTCAACATAGCAGCTGGTATGATCATGTTAAAATGTAAATGAGATTAATACCACTCCTTTGCTCAGAATTTTCTCAATAACTTCTCATTCCATGGAAGTGAAATCCAAATCATTAAAATATTCCACATGTATTTACACATCTTCCACTCACCACCACCTCCCATTACCTTGCTGACTTCATCCCACCCTTCTCAATCACCTCTAGCTAAACTGCCCTTGTTTCTTAAAATCAAATTGCTAAACATGTTTGTGCCTAGGGACTATACCCACCTTCTGGAGTGCTCTCCTCTCAGAAAGGTTTTGGGACTTCTTCTGGTCTTTATTCAAATATCACTATTTCAGTAAAACCTTCCTGTTTCTCCACTTTAGCACTTCTTACCATCCTTCCTATTTTTTTCTGTGTATCATTTGTCACTGTCTACATGTCATATATTTCACCTATTTTTTTATTGTTATATTTGCAACACTGTACTATAAGCTCTATGAGAAATATTTCCTTTTGTTTTGGTGTTTTATCTTCTCGTGTAATATATATTTATTCAGAAAATACATTCATTCTATTCATTGAGCATGCACTTCCTTGCATTATTGGTCGAACTACATAATGCCTCTGTGTGTCTTCATTTTTAATATGAGGGTAATAATTACATTTATTCCATTGACTGTGAAGGTTAAAAAGAAGAAAATGCACATTAAGGTGTTGTCACTATGCTGCCTACCTAGTAAGGGCTCCTTAAATAACAACTATGATAAATGATATTGATGAATGATGATGATTTACTATGTTGATCCAGAGAACACTTGGTTAGATTTGGTTCCTTAAAATACAAAACTCAAAATTAAAAGCTTACTGCCTCCTTTTGAAAGAACTTGGACAACTAAAAACTGATTATCCAGAAAAGGCTCATGTTCTCAGAAGTTTATTACTATTTCTCTGCTATCTTATGTACACCAGGCCAGTCACTCAAATCTACAATTTCCTCTCCTTCTCCATCTTATTGCTTTACTTTATTATAATTCTCCTTCCTTTACATACTGTCAAAGTAAAATATCATTTTTTGAAACAAAGAATTTTCCTTTCATCTGTTCCATTATTCAAGCTGTGCAGTCCAACACATACAGGTAAACATTTGATCTTCCCAAGAGGTTAATTCTCAGTGGCAATTGCAGCTTCCAGCCCATTACCAAATTATTTCACTTCTTAACATAACTTCTGCATACATGTTTTCCATTTTAGCTGAATAACGTGCCACTTCCTCTTCCACATTTTTAGAATGTCATTGATATATACATGCTCATTCTTGTCATCTTCAACTACATACTTCTACTCTTTTGCTGCATTGTCTACAATATCATCCCCTAGAGAACTGTATACAATTGTACCAGCAACATAGTCATACTATTATTACTTCAAATGAGTTTAAGAATACAAATGTCAAAATTATTAAGTATTATTAGTATTCTGCAAGCAGCTTTATCTAAAGATCATACTGAGTTTTAGGTACACTATAAAAGACATTGTCTTAAATATATCCTATATCAATTTTTCAATTGGATTTTGCAAGTTAAATTTTCAATGTCAGGTTCAAAAACTTATCTCAGAAGTTGAAATGTGTATATAGCCTATTTTTTTCAACAATTTTACTCAACACAGTTTGAATATGAACACCCTCAAAAAGTTAGCTTGTTTTTACCCCCCAAAAATGAAGATTTTAAAGGCCATAATAAAGATTGTTTTGCTTAAAAAAACCTCTAGTGAAATAAAAATTACTTACTTGTACTTTGAAAATGAAATTGACCTTAAAACAAAAAGATGTATTTGTGGATAAGTCAATTTAAAAAGTGTTAGCTGTTTGAAAGTAATCATTGATTTCAACGATTCTGTGGACTTATATGAATAGGCTTATATTCATGCTATAGTTATTTCTGTAGAAGGTTTTAAGAAAAATGATAAGCTTACAATATCAAAGAAATAATAGTTCGATTCATTATTCTCTTTTCATAAAAGCATTATTAAATTATTAAAGCATTATTAATAGAGAATAACCCAAAAATTCAAAATACAGAGGGTAAGTTACATTTTACTTTTGGAAACATGGTAATATTTAGTCTATAAATGTGAGCAAAATTGGCCATCATCTTAAAAGCTATTTTTATGGAACATGCAATATCATATTTCTTGCTGAGCTTTTATAAGTTGTTATCCAAATAAGTGTGTTGAAATTTTCAACTTTTAGCTTAGGAGGTAGTGTTGTGGTGGTGATGGTTATGTTTTATTACTTACAGAATGAGGCTGCAGATAAAGCTTTACAAGCCTGGGGTTATTCCAGTAACAGTTTGCAGACAGAAATTTGCAAAACTATCTACAGCGCCTGTCAAGTTTTCCTTTGGGAAAATGCATATAGGAAGTTAATTGTTAAAATTTTTCCTTCTTTATAGAACATTATGCTTGTAAGATTAATCCATATTGTTATTTGTAGTATAGTTCCTTTATTTTCATCACTTTATACAATTCAATTGTATAGACTTACCACAGTTTATTTTTCCTTTCTACTATTGAAGAACATTTAGGTATTTTTATTTTTTCAACATTGAGGAGAATGCTACTGCAAATATTCTTTTACATTTATCCTGATGTGACTGTGCCTGAATTTCTCTAGTGTACATACAGAGGAATAAAAATGCTGACTATAGATCTAGATGTCTTTATCTTTAGCATCCAAGGCCATATTCTCCTATGAGTTTTTCCATATAATAATACATGTAATAATTATTTTCATATCACTTTACCAGCAAAGTAAACCCAAATCAGCCCAATTAAAACACAATGTGGGACCATTTATGTCACATATTTAATTTTCCTGTCTTTTTAGTTTTGGACATTCTCTTATGTCTGATTTTTTTAAGTTTTTTTTTTAAATTTTGCAATTTTGTTGTATTTAAAAAGTTACCTCAGATTTTTTTGTGAAAGAGGATTAAAAGGGAAAAAAGAGTGAAACAAAAAATGGATAAATACACAAGTAAACAGAAGAGGTACATATTTATAATTTATATTAAGAAGGAATAACTATTAATTTAATAATAAATAGAAATCACTTTTCTTAATTAGTGCTATACAGATTCACAGATTTTTTCCCTCATAAAAGTCTTATTTCACATCATAGGTAAAATCTTACTCATAGGTATACATCTTTTCTTCAAGTCATTTTAGAAACTTGAGACTTGTAGGACTAAATAAAAATGTAACTGGAAGTCTGTGTGGAATCCTGTACATTATTATTTTCTAAATATGGAGAAAGCCGTGAAGGAAATAATCTAACAATTTCCTGATGAAATAGAATTTGAGAAATGTATCTGTTCAGATTGTTAAATTCTATTCACAATTGTTATAGTCTCTAAAGCAGACAGAAAAAAATCCCTCATATGATCACCATCCCTTGGTATTAATGCTTTTATGTAATCCCCACTTTTGAGTGGCAGCAAGACCTGTGGTTTGCTTAAATGGAATGAATGTGGCAAAGGTAATGGGATTTAGATAGTTACATATATGTGATACATAGAAGTGTGGCATCTGTCTTTGTCTCCATTTCTGGATTTGAAGAAGCTAGCTGCCATGATTCCTACAGCCACAAAGAAAAAGATATTTCTTACTTATCTCAGTCATATTGCTTCTGAGCAACAGGGCTATTATAATTGCATAATTTAATTATTATTCAAGGATAAACAGGCCCATGTATTTCTCACCCAGGGATGGAAGATCAAAAGAGTCAGTTTAATTAGACTTTATCAAGAAAACAGCATTCAGTAACTATATTGTGTTATTTTGTTAGAAGCTATTATTTTGTTGTATATGAAAGGAATGCACATTAAGGAAGAGTTTAATAAGCTTGCATTTAAAACCTTCTGCAGGATGGTTGGAACAGTAATTATACACCATTGTTTCCTGAAGGATGTGTTTCCTGGTGCCATAGTTCTGGAAGAGAATCTGATGCAATTCAATATCAAATATATCCTCATTGGCATGGGACTAACTTCTTTCTATTCAGAAGATGACTATGGGAAAAAAAATGGTTCTATTTTGGCAGATAAAGTGTTACTTGTTTACTGAAGAGAATTACTGACAATCAAGCCACCACGTGAAGTAAACTGTTTGAATCATCCAGATTGTTCACATGGAGGTCTGGTTCAAACTAAAATCACTGAAATTTCTCCATTATCATGAGTTCTTTCCTATAGACTCAACTAAAATCATTCTATGAACTGATGATAGTCTTCCTAACACGTTAAAAAATCATCAGAGTACTTTATTTATTTTCCGTATCCTTTTACCACTTACATATTTATTTTGAAATCACTTGTATACGTGAGCACAAGCAACTAAAATAATAATTGTAGTCTCTTTCCTCTCAAACCAAGAGCATAACTTTCACACCAAACTTTCTGGGAATGTACATAAATACATGTACATAAAAAATATATTTAAGTCATTTATTATTTTGAAATATGACCTAGCTATTTTTTATGCATTGAATACGCATAAATCATAACACTAATTAAAGAAAGTACTTGGCTTAGTGATCTGGCAATTTAGATTTTTAAAAAAATTGCTTTGAATCTGAGTTTTGCTGACTTTTTTTTTCTTATTTTCAGGTTTCTCAATGTTGTTTCCCTTTTGTTTTTTGCATTGTCAGCTGTCAGTAAACATACTGAGTTCTCGGGTCAGTACAGGAATAAATTTCTTCCAAGAAAGCCTATAAATTAAGAAATTTTTCAACAAGAAAATTGAAAATAAACTTGTTAATTAGGCTAAAATATTTACCATATTTATTTAATTTTTCACTAGACATAAAGTTAGACAGTGAGACTGAATAGAGGTTGGCATAGGTCTTAACCTAACCGAACTACTCAGACAAGACATTGTGCCCATGCCTGTTGTTCTTGATATTGATTATGTTGGTCAATTTGACTCAATTCAGTTTCTACTGACATTCCAAATGATCTGTATGATTTTGGAGACACGAGATATACACCGATAATTGGCTATGCTTTCATTTCTCTTTCCATAGAAATCAAAATTAACTATAAACTAAAATTGTAAAGAAACAACTCTGATTTGTATCTCATCAAAGTTTGCAGTTTCAGACATATAAATGTGTGTGGCTTACCTAATATAAATATCAGTTCACATGTGGTCTACATCAATGAGTCAATACGCTAAACCCCTCAGTTGAAAAAAGGATTAATGTGTAAACATTTATTTCTTAGATTGATGTTTGATATTAATCAAGCTTCTATTTCTATGCAAGTAATTTTTGAAAAAAAAGATTTTGTTGTATACATTTTAAATTCTATAGATTTATCAATGAATCTTTCATTATTAAACTTTAAGTAATGGAAAATATATAATATTATCTCAGATTACTCTAATTTATGTGACAAAACTAGGCATTGCTTTTTAAAAAATTATATCTTGGATTAGCAATGAATAGGAGTTATTCCTCCAAAACACAAACCTGATACAAAATCACATTTTGATTAGCAAGTGGTCCAACATCAAAATGGTTATATTTTAAACTTACCTTCTTCACAGTTTGCATTTTACTCTTTTTAAAAATCAACTTAATGCTCTTGAGTGTAACAAGAAACAGAAAGAGAGAAAATAAACTTTTAAATAACACTTTCCTTTGGGGAATGGTTCAGGTAATTTTCAGTGCTTGATTGCAGTGGCTGAGAAAAGAGACATTTTGTGACAGTCTAATGACATCTAAAACAATCTGAAATTATTGGTTGCTCTTAGGGAATTGTCTTTCTCCTTTTCAGATAATAACACGAAATTATTTCTTTACCTGCCAAGAATGAAATATTAGATCCAGTTACAGCATCTATATTAACCTTTGCAGTTAGAATATATATTTTTGTTTTTGCTCTTGTGTATTCAATTTTATTCATGTTTTTCTATAACATCTTTAAGCCTCATAAATTCTTTTTCTGTGGGAATGTGAGCTATAAATAACATTTAATAAAAAATATATCGATTCCAATAAAATGAAAATTTTGGAGTTCTTTATCCCTAGTGTATGTTGGAAGAGTGAACTTTCTAAAATATCTATCTGATTTCACCATTCTTTTAAAAACTTTCAAAGTTGTCATCAACATAAAAAAACTATTTACTGTAGGTTATAATATCTGTTACAAATGTGCCCCTATTTACCTTGCTAATTATCTCCCATATTAATCCACTCTCACACTCCATGTTCTAGTCTTTCAGAACTACTTATATTGGCAAAACATAACATAGTTTCCAAACTCCATGAATCTATACATACTGCTTCTGTTACTTCTCATCCTTTTTGTTATCTATGTAATTCTTCAAACTCTGAAAACATGAACTCAGTATCCCTTACTGCTAAATACCTTTCAAGATCTTTCTACCTTCTTTAACCCTACCTCAATCCCATATCAGATATGAGTTGATTCACCTTCTTTCTCAATGCACCCATAGTATCCTGTACAGTTATGCTTCAAAACATTTAGAATGCTGTAATTTCATTAGCAGTTATCTCTAATCAGTTTGGAGATCCTTTCTTTTTATCTTCTATAACTCAGGTATATCATAAAACCTATAGTATAGTTGTCTCACGAAATTAACTAAACACATGATTATTGATGTGAAGTTTTTAATTTATAGGTTTCTGTGAATATTTCAATGCTGCAGTTAATTTCAAACTGAGAATACCCAGAAAGTTCATGTCAAAAGACAAGAGGTGGTACAGATTCCACACATGGTACAAACCGATTCCATTGTTCTCAAGTGAACTGTCTCCCTATAAAAAGGCATGTTCGATAATTTGGAAAGTATTTGTAGGGTATTGGGGAAAGAAGCCAAATAAAATACATAACCAGTAATATATAAAATACATATATTAATGGCTCAGAAGAGGTTGTTGATATGAACACTGGTTATTTACAGTTTCTTCTCCAGTGCAACTGGAATTAACATTTTGATTTCCATCTAGGGAGAAAATTACCCTCTTCAAGACTAAATATAATGCATATTTCCCAAAATAAAATGTTTTTCCTACGATTTGGCCATCAATTAATTATTCACTAACAAGCCAAAAAGTGTGTGACTAATCTTTACTTTCTTAAAGAAACTGTATATTCCTATCATGGTATACATCTCAATTTATCAAATATCTTCCACTTTGTGTTTTCTTTAAAGTTGAATATCAACTCCGTGAGTCAGCCAGAATGCAAAAGATCTAGTATTAAACATGACTCTTATATTAGTCAAAAAACTATGATTAGATGAGAGAGTCTATTCATGTGTTCAAATCTACATATTTAAGTAAAGTCATAGATAATGTAAAATATGTATTTAATAATGTAATATAATTTTATATTATAAATTTTGTATATAAGGTAAGAGCCAGTGAAATCAAACTTATACAGTAATTATACCTAGAATGCAATTAATTATCTCATCCTGTGCACAGTTTTCACTTTAATTTACATTACCTTATAAAACTGAGAGGTCACTTCAGCCATGAAGAGGGAGGAGATAAAAGTTGATGACAAAAAAAAAGCAATCATTTATTTAGGAAATTTTAATAAAAAATAAAGCCATAATTTTCATTAGATTTCACAAGTCTTTTTTTTAGAACAATGAGATACTGAGTAGAAGACATGCTTTCATTTACAAAAACAAAATAAAACAAAAAAAAATATGCATCTAAGTGACATTTTTTAATTCACCCCCTCATGCCTTCGGCTACTGAAAGAAGCCTTGATCAAAATGCCAACTTCCATGGGTCCATCCAGTATCTCTGCATACAGTTCAGTGATCATTTGGTTAAAATACAATGGAATTTATTTCTAAAATTAATTTTTAGGTCATAAGCTTTCATACATTTTAAGTGTCTACATGACACAGTAATATTTTTATGGCAAGAAATACTGACACCAGCTTTTGGTTTGATTTCCTAAAACCTAAATCTACCCTTGATATAGTTTTATGACCAAAAGGTGGGGTGGCTAACCAAGAAAGAGTGAACTTGATGTACAGCTTAGATTTAATACATTGAAATTATAGATGTTATTTTCCATCTATTTAATGAAACACCATTTTATTTTATTTGTTTTGTTTTCTTTCTCTTCTATGAAGAACTGTAAAATAATACTTGGTTGAACGTTTGTTCACAAATGACAAAAAGAATTTCTTAAGAGAATAATCAAATATCTTATTAAATATTTCTTCACGAGGAAAGATGTAATTAAGAAAAATAAGTGCCTGCTTTTATTTTTAAATCTACATAAAAATAAACTTAGATTTGGAGAGGCAATGTTTTGTTCAGATTATATTCTCTTTATATAAAAGAGGATGAGTAAGAAAGTTTGGTGAAGTACATAGAATGACCTCCAAAGAAGTTTGCATCATAATCTCTGGAACCAGTGAACATGTTACCTTACTTGGCAAAAGGGACTGGAATATGTGATTAAATTAAGGACCTGGAGATGAGAGGAGTGGGTATTTTGTATTATCTCAGTGGGCTCAGTGTAATCACAACTGTCCTTAAAAATGAAAAAAGAGGAAGGTAGAAGAGTCAGAACCAGACATGACAATGGAAGAAAGACACAGAGATTTGCTGGCTTTTATGATAGAAGAAAAAGGCAATGAGACAAAGAATCTGAGTGACCTCTGGAAACTGGAAAGATCAAAGTAATATCAAGGTAATACATTCTCTTCTAAAGTCTCCAGAAAAAAAAAATGCAACCCTGGTAACATATTGATTTTAGCCTAAGGAGACCTCTGTCAGATTTCTACCTATAGATGGTAAGATAGTAAATTTGCATTATTTATCCTGTTAAATTTGTGGTACTTTATTATAACAGTAATAGAAACTAATATAGTTAAGCTAGCCTTTCTTCTCAAAGTAGCAGATTATCTCTGATGCTTCTCAAAATGCTGAAACAATAGGATTTTAATGGTTTAGCATAGCAAAGAGGTCAGGAAAGGAGACAGTAGCAAAAAGAACTCCTTGAAAGTCTGTTGAGAAGGCACACTTTCCTTTATTCTACTTAACTTGACTTGTTGGCTGCCTGTTTCACACCCTGGCAGAAGACTGAAAGGTTTATTTTTGAATACAGGTAAAACATTGCTTATGTTTTACCCTAAGTACAGGACCCTAAGTATGCAGGACCCTAAGTACATGAGGATAAAGTTTCTGCTCTAACACTGGCGATAGAGATAGTGTTTTCCCAAGCCACTTGGACCTCAGAAATTGGCAGCCAGGTACCTTTTCTGTAGGAAAGTGTTTAAGAGTATCTTATCTGGGTAATGTTATTGACCTTAAATAAGAAGCCTAAGATATTAACTTTAGGTAAAGAGTTCAAGTATGTCTTTAACAGTGAAGACACGGTTGAACTTATCTGATACATTTGCACAGATCCTCAGTGATTATGTAATTGACCTACTAGAAAATAGACTCAAAATTCTATATATTAAAAGATACTAGGGACAGATAGAATACAGGGAGAAGAAACGTTTAAAATAAACTATCATAAATAATTTGAGAGAGTTAAGATTCTTCATCCATGACATAAGAAAAAGACCCTTAAAAAAAAAGTAGAATGACAAATGAGGAAAATGGAGGAAAGTAAAGAACAGCTTAACAAAAATTTTCCTGAAGGATATGTTTCCAGATTGAAAGGGCACAGAAAAGTGAATTAAAATGGACTCACAATTAGGCAGAACATCTTGAAATTTTAGAACACTGGATAAGATTAGATTATCTTAAAAGCTTTAAGGAGAGAAATCAGTTTACAAGAAATTAAATAAAATGGCATCCAGCATCTCAGTAATATTGGAAGCTGGGAAATGAAGAAACAATGTCACTGACATGCTGAAGAAAAGTAATTTCTACACTAGGCCAAATTATTAATTATGAAGGACAGATTAATTAATTAAAATAAAAAAAGGTTTCAATAAGTTTACTACCATATTTTTTTTTCTTCTGAGAAACTCCTGGAAAATGTGCTTCATGAAAACAAAGGAATACACCAAGAAAGGTGAAAACATATCTCTAATGAAACAGGGTTTCTATACCAAGAATGTAGTGAATGAAATCCCCCAGCGTGATGACAAAGGGCGATTCTAAGACAATGGCTGTACATAGACTTAAAGAAATTTACATAATTGAGCAAATCAGAAGACATTGGTGAAGATTCTTCAAGATCAAAATGCTCAGCAAAATGCTCATGTGTTTGATGAATTAATGAGAAAGTATTTATAATCAGGAAACATACTGGCTGAATAATAAGTATATATATACATATATATACTTATATATATACATATATATATATATACATATATACTTATATATATATACATATATATATACACACACATACACACACACAAAGAAAAAATTATCAACTCTAAAAGGAGAAAAGCTGTGAAAGGTGAGAAAAATGATGAAAACACATGGGCTCAATCGTGATAGCACTTAATGCAAACACTGATAGTTAACCTAATTAAATATGACATGACAACATTGGAAATTTAGTATAGAGTGTATGTGATGGAGGTATTATGTGTAGAAAGACTTGAAATACAATTAAATCTTCTTCTACTTCAGTTAAAAACAAATAGATAATGCCCCCAAATGGGAAATCAAGAAAAAGCAATTTAACAATGGTTAGGGATCTGCATGTAAACAATAGAACCACCCAAGAGTGCAGGACTTTTCATGTTTTTGGATTTAACTTAATTGAAAACAGTCTAAATAGCCTCTCACGGAATTTTTTTCCCCAGTGTAAAATAAGGATAATCTCTACCATGTGAAGTTATTGTAAAGATTCAAATAAAGGGTGTAAATCACCAAGCAAATGATTGACATGTGGAGCTAGGAAAGGATAAACAGGAGTTATATATGTGATTCTTGGTAAATAATGAGTAAATAATGGCCCTACCTTATTTGTTGTCTGTAGCATCCATTGATTATGTACATCCCAAATATTCTGAAATAACCATGGTTTCATGATAATTTTTAGGTAAGAAAATCAGAATTTGGAAAAAAATATTCTTTTAAATGACAAGGACCATCTTCGTTGAACTCCCCTAGGCCAAAAGCTTCAGGAACTTGGCTTTTGGAATTATTCTGAGAGGTGCCCCTGAATTGAGCACATTGAATATCACAGAACTGGTCTAAGCCAAAATTAGAAACATAGTGTTTCTATGAAAACTCTTTTAAGAAAAGTGATTAAACACTTTTTAAAAAGGTGGTTTGACAGAGAGAGAGAGAGACAGAGAGAAGTATGCTCCAAATGAATTTTGACACATGGGTGGACTAGAATAAAATATGTTAAAAGAAAGTGATTTCATATATAAACAAAATTAGAAAAACAAGGTATTTGTCTGCTGTACTTACCATGGCTTTTGAAACACTGGCTCAGTAAAAGAGAAGAAGGTCATGGAGCTTCCTCCAAGAAATGCAGGTCTCAAATAATATGTGTTACGTTTAGGTTCCATATTGCTGAAGTGTCTCACCAATAAGGAGTCAAAATAAAGGCAATGATCAAGGACTGAATTGTAATGGATTAAAGCATTGCCTTTTAGGAGTTAAGAGTCTTATCATAAACAAATTGAATCAAGGCATATGAGTTACTAATTGTTTGAAAGTGGAAAATGGTGAGCACACTTTAAAAATTAAACCCAATCATGTTTTGAAAGTTTAATATAGTTTTTATAAAACTGAACTTGCAGTATTGAATACATGTTTAAATTTTTGTAAGCTAAATGACTTTGTACATTTAAATAATTATAAATTGCATGCCTGACAGTGTAATTAATTTGCTGCTAATTTGAATATGTACAATGTAATTCAAGCACAAATACTGAAGTAAAAAACTCACAAATGTTCTGTGTAGTCAAAGTGAATTAGTGGTGTGGAATGGTAATATTTCATGATACAAATGGCACGAAAGACACCCTCTCCATAATCTCATTCTTCCTCCCACAGAAATAATCCATTAGGTTCCATTTTGTCTGAACAAAGTGGCTTTTGAGTACTGAGACACCTAAATACTTTTTATTGTATTTAAAGCTATTTATGGATAAATTTAGAACATAAGAATTTTTCCAGAAATAATGATAAAATATCCTTATTTTTAATTTAGTAAATATTTATAAAAGTGTATTCACATATTGCTGAGAAGGATGAATATTTAAATTAAAGATAAACATTATCAAAATAATTGTATTTATATAGCTTTGATAAGTATAATATTTTTTCATCATGGGAGCTGTACCATAAAAATCCCATAAAAAGATTAGTTTGCAGTTGTCAAATAGTCATTCAATTCAGTGAACACATTACATTTTGCTTTTCAATAGTCACTATATTGATGGGCTGAAACTTATTTTGGCTTAGGTTGACTTATATTCCCTTTGACTTGAGCTCATAACTTTCTGAAATGGAAATATTAGAGGTTTAATTTTTATTTAATCAATAAAAAACATAACTTTTCACTGTTGAGAAAAGCATGTCATGTACCTATTGAACAATGTTACACAAAATCACTTTAATAAGAAGTCCTTCAGGCTGAAATATATGAAACTGAGATGATTTTGTTTGGAGTGATCAATGTCAAAAAAAATTCAGCAAAAGGAGAAGAAAAGCAATTCTTTATTTTTATCCAAATATATGATTTTATAATTTAGTTTCAACAAAAACATAGAGTCACCATATAATATATCATCCAAACCAGAGCACTCTAAGAGCGAAAGAGAGTGCTATTAATAATTACACAGGTATAACAAAAAAACTGGAACTCTCCTGGGCAAACTGGACCTATGATCAATTACTAATAAGGATTAAACTGCAATTACACACAGAAATTACACCTTCCACATATATTTGTGGTAAAAATAAAGGAAGAACATTCGCTAAGAAAAATTAATTTTGGCAATAGTGGTCCTTTCTCATTATCCAGGTCTCTGCTTAAATCTCACCCCCTCCATAAATAGTCACCTCTTCTAAGATAATTAATTCTTATTCCCTTCAGTCATTTTTCTCATGTGATCCTGTTTTTCTTCCCTTAACTAATATTTTGACTATATGAAATCATCTCATTTGTTTTGTGTCTGTCTCACAGTGTCCCCTCCCTACTCTCCTACTGATATGCAGTGTTCAAATGGGCAGTGACCTCCTCTGACTTGGTCATATCCAAATCCCCAAGAGCTAGAAATGCTTAGGACATAAAAGACATGCAAAAATTTTGTTGAATGAATGAGTGAATACATTTGGAGAGTTTATTTTTGGCCCCATATTCTCCTTGGTACCAAAGACAATTAAATGACTCTCCAAATTAAATTATGGCTCTATTTAGTTTTGAGTGGTCGGACTAAATGATCTATGCAGTTTCTTCCACTGATAATAAATATACCATGCCCCCTAGACTCCCTCTCTTTCTGCTACAATTTCATTTCCTATATCCTGCAAATCAGAAAGTTTGGAGATCAAAGGGTAGGGCAACCGGCTCTATTCACAGTGGATGGATGCTCTAGGCTGATCATTTTGCCAGTAACAATTCCCTGGTATGTGTTTGCACCTACAGAATTTGGTTGATACAGAGGTAGCCAGAAGGTATTATTGTAGTCAATGATAGAATTGTTGATGTAATAATTTTCCAATAAAGAAATTATCGCATGATTGCTAAAAATGGGAAATGATGAGCATCCAGACCAGCTATTAAGGATTTACATATTAATGAGAAGAAATAGATTAATTCTGGGCAGACTTAGATTGCAATGTCCAAAAAAGTTTTATAGGAAAATCCATGATAATCTTATAAGGAGCACTTGTAAATTTTCATAAAAATCTCTGCATTCCAAATCTTTATTTTGCAGATGTTCTACAGAGCAATAGTTTTGATTTCCTAATGAATCATAAATATAAAACCTTAGGGTTAAAAAAATAGTACTGCTAAATTTATTTTGGTAGGCCAGGGATCCAATACACCAATAAAATCAGTGATTAACCAATTGACAACAACAAGCAAACAAAAGACACATGGGTAAAATATCCTCAATAAAGCGAATTTTAAATTCTTTCAGGTATATACAAAACACTCCTCTTGGACTGAGCAATGTGTGAGATGGAATAGGTTCCCCAGGTGAGAAAAAGTCTGTCCTGTTACAACGAATACCACAAACAAAAGAAAGGCATAAGAAAGGAGACTGAATTAGACGTATATATTTTAAGCATAAATATTTATCATCTGTTTCAGGATACATTTATCATCTGTTTCAGGACAATACAAGATACATTGTATTGTTGTATCTCCTCAAAGATAAATTATTGGTTTTTAAAATGATAGAAGTTTCAGGAAAAAAAAATGTGAAAATGTTACCAATTGACTCAGTTTGAAACAGGGACCATTAATTATGTGATTTCACACAAATTCTGATATACTCAATATATCATTTTTTCCAATTTGGCTACTGACTATAAGAATGATTTAGCATTTGTTCAGAGCTCGTATTTGTATTAGATCATATACAAAACAGATTTCCAGATTTTAATTAGTCCAGGAGAGGACCAATTCTCAAATCTATCTATGTTTATTTTCCCCTAGTACTAGTAACTTTTAAAAACCATAAGAAATTTTTAGCATGTTTATATGATCTAAAATTTACAAGTTAAATATATAATGGTTATATTTTTTGCAGGGCCACAAATAGTACAGATTTGTGAAACTCTCTCACATAAAGTATAACTGAAAACCTTCCAGGACCTTAAAAAGCAGAAAACAATAAATCAGTTTTTAAAATGACAAATAATTTAAGGTTAAAATATTTGGTAATAATAATTAATGCCAGTAGCCTTCTTAACCTAATAAATTAAACATGCACAAGAACTACAACTTTGAACAAAACATCACAATTTTATCAGATATATATGTATGTTTGTGTGTATATATGTGTTTTATATATATATATATATATATATATATATATATATATATATATGTATGTGTGTGTATATACATATACATATAGACACACATACATATATATAGTTTTATCGCCCTGAAAGGTATCCACTCATGTTTGGCTTAATACATATGTTAGAAATGTCATGGAGAGTACCACCCTTTAAATATATATATATATTTTTTTTCATAATATACAATATAAATAAATATACCATATATAAATCATGCCATAAAAGTAAATGCAAAATTTGCACATTATTGCATGCATGATGTGATAATACATGCCCATTAATAAGAATTTGCTTGTGATGTCCTCCCTTCACAACTTTTGCTTTCTGTACGGTAGCAATACTTGGAAGTAAACGTCCTCAAATATGCATATATGACTTGGTGGTGGGGGGTGGGGGAATGTACCTTTCAGATTCCTTAGAGAGGATTACCTCATCAGCCAAATATTGGACTATTACTAAATCAAATGGTAAATAATGCCTAAGGGGATGTTTTGTTATGTGAATCTATCAGAGTTCATTTTTCTTAATTTGGCTGGAAGATTCCCTTCCATCCTGGAAACTCCTCCAGCCATCTTTTGAAGCTTTGGTGGCAAATCAGCCACTGACTGGCTCATGGGATCAGACAACATCTTGGTGGTTTTAGATACCAGTTTTTCTTCTGAGTTGCCAGGAACTGAACTTATTCGTTGAAGTTTCATAGGCAAATCTCCCAAACTGTAGGCTTTTTCTGAAGTAGTAGAACTCATTCTCAAGAGTTTTTTGGGAAAGTCTTCTCTTCCAGTAATTTTCTGCAGCTTAGATGGAAGTTTTGTACTAATATCATCTAGTCCATCTAAGCATTCCACAGAATTATGTCTTTCTTTGCTGTTAGCTATGGCTGGTGCTATTAAAGGGGATGACATAAGAAGCATTTCCTCCTGTTCTTTCACACTATAAGGTGGGGTGGGGACTTCGAATGTTGCGTGGAACTGAGAGTAATCAACTTTAAAGAATCCTTCTTCTAAGGAAATAACAGGAAAAAAACGATGACCCCAAAGAACTTCATCTTCAGTATATGATGTTCGAGCTTGGCAAGTCATCCCTATAAGCAAAAAGAAAATCTGATAAATTATGCAAGTAGAAGCACATGTAAAGCCAGTTTGAACTAAGGAATATATCTTGCTTTCCGATTTCAGCTTTGGGCTGTTGATAGGAGTAGACTGAGTAATAGAATATGTTAATAGTTTTCATATAAGTTGACAGCTTAGAGATATACTTTTTCCCAATGAAAAGCACAGGGCACAGCTACTTTCATGTTTAGAGAGTAATATATCAAAGCATCATTAATTGTTTATTATTCATAAACCAAAATAAAAGAGTATTGAATAATGTTAACCTATGTGTTAGGAGTTAAGGAGGCAAGAGGAGAAATTACATTACCATTTTCCATTATTCAAGAAGCAATGTGATATATGAAACAAATATGGCTTTGAATGCAAACATTACTAGTGTGTAAACTTAAGAAAGATGCTTAATTTACCATCATTTTCCTCTTCTGGTGAGTAAAGTATGAAAAATAACGCCTGTCCCACATGACTGCTGTGAGCATGAAATAAAATAACATGTACAGAAATGGAAAACGTGTTGTTTAATGTCTACAAATAGTTTGCTCTTAATAAATTACAGCAAAGATAACTATCTCAAGAATTTGCTAAATGAATAAAAATTGGAAATATTTCTGTCTTGGGTAATGGAAAGTCATTCTGGTGGGTCCATTCTCCTGGACTTTTAAGACCAGAATGAACTTTCACTGAAGTTTTAAAAGTCTATATGCTAAAATCAGTGTAATGTTTTAAGTTCTATTCCTGCTATAAGAATCTCTGAAATGGTATGCTGGATATCAAATGTCGAATTCTGCTATTTATTCTGCTTGGATATTTGCCTCATACTAGGCTTATTTGCTCACCTGTGTTCTCTTTATAAATCAAATATCTAGACTAAGTTACTATTAAATCGATCAACCTCTGAATATTCATTGTGTTAAGACTGAAAGTCTGTGAATAAATTAAAACCATATATCAAATTCAGTCTTATATTAGTCAAGAGATACAATTTCTGTAAGTTGCAAAATTCTCTACTTTCCTTTACCTTTACTACCAGATTTTTATTAGCAGTTATTACAATGTAAAACGATAGATGAATTTTAAAAATACCTCTCTTCGATAATTAAGTATAACTTAAACAAGTAATGACACTCTTTTTTCATTCATTTCTATTTTCTTTCTGTCAATAAATAATTTCTATTGTGTTTAAGCCTGGAATAGTTTGCATAAAGGGATAGTCTGTCTTTTCCCCCTGACTAGTAATTACACACACAATAGTTAGAATTAGGATGAACTGCATAATTAACAACCCAGAAAGCCTTGATTGAATCTTCCCAAAATCTTTCCTCATGTTATTTTCAGTTATGTATCACCAGAGAATCAGTTGTTACCATTAATATACCGACTTTTCCTTGAAAATATTTAAGAAACTTACGCAGAAAATAAATGCCTATCATATCTCAGGCACTGTGTTAGGTGCTCTCTCTCTTTTAATTCTAATCCTCAATATCATCCTGATAAGAAAATATTCTTATATCCACTTAAAAAGTAAGAAATATAGTGCTCAGAGTGATTAAATCTCTTGACGTTCTTTGGGTACAGACAAAGAAGCTGCAGAAAAAAATGTCAGTATTATTTAAATTTCCGGGGTTGTTGCTGTTTTATTTTGCTATAATATCTATATTTTTTTTAGTTAGGGACCCATTTCTAAACAATTTATCCATGTAACTGTCATGGTAGAAATCTAATAGTGACTGAATATAAGTCTTCATAATCAATATTATATCAGGAATAGCCCCAAACATTTATGTATGAAGATAACAAAATTAGCTTGAAAGTACTTTGTAAGTTTTATGGACATGCATTCTGTATTTACAAACAATTTTACAGACATGCATTCTGCATTACAAACAATTTTCTAGCCCCTGACTAAATATTTCATGAGAAAATTACAGATCATCACTTATTCAGAAAAATTTAAAAATTTTTTAATTTTTTTAATTTTCACTTTGATGAAACAGGTCATTGATTATTGTGGTGCAATAACATCTACAATGGAAACAGGTTTTTTCAAACATTTGCTCACATAACAATACCTATAGGCTTGTTACTAAAATGCCAGTGGATGATTTTGATTGAAAAGTCAGATGGAGATTTTACTCTACTATATGAAATTGCCTTTACTTCCTTCCATAACAAATTAATACTTGTGAGGCAACATCTTTATATAATTGAAAAATATATGAATTTGGCTGTCAATTCCACTACTAAATAGCTTGTGAAAATTACTTTAAGCTCTATAAGGCTCAGTTTTCTTTTCTACAAAGTAGAGATAGCAATACCCTCTCTCATAAAACTATTGAAAATTTGAGATAAGTACATAAAACAGTGCTTGGTATTTAAGCAATGCCCAATGATAACTACTGCTTTTATTGTTCTGTAGAAATTACTTGCATTTCTTGTTCTTCCTGGAAATTAGTGATACTGAATTAATATAAGAAGGAAATTTTGACATATTATTCATTTGTCCCATATTAGAAATACAGAATATTACATTTAAAAACAACTAGCAATCCCATTTTGTGAAATATCAATTAAACATTCAAAATACATTTATGTATTTATTTATTATTAAATTTATCTGAGTGACATTGGTTAATAAAATTATGTAGGCTTCAAATGTACAATTAAAAACATGTCATCTGTATATGGCATGGTGTTCACCATATTTTAAAATATAGAAAAAAATTACTCATATTTTCAACATTTAAGGTCTTTCAACATATCCACATAAGTATCTCTAATAGCTGGGAGACTAAGCGTGAAAACTTAAGTATGTAAAAAAGCCTGCAGCAAGGTGGGTGACCAAGTCCATTACAAGACTTTAGTAATTACATCAAGAACATTTGCCAGCATTTTAACCTTTGTTTTTTGCTGCTTCTTTTACACTTGCATTAAATGTAGGTACAAAAATATCAAACACTCCCACTTCAACAACATCACAGTTTTTAAATACGGTTTCACCTCAGAATACTAATGTACAATCAACATATGAATGATGATATGAAAACATTAGAATTGGATAATGGGAAAATGTCTATAATGGTCAATCCGCAGTTTAGACAATGTGCTAACATAAAATGTAATTGAGAGATGTTATTATTAAAGAAGTTATCTCAAAATTGTGTTGGAAAAAATAAAACACAGATTTCAATTGAGAATATTTAAAGTAAATATAATTACATTTTCTAAGGACATGTATCATAGTATTTTTCCTTATAGAATTCATTGTTTATTATATTTCCTACTCTAATCCAAATCATTTTAAAGTAATTCGTGTTTAGATTCATAATTGCAAATGCCACTTGAGTCAAAACAAATGCAGGTGAAAGCATTAATCAAAGGGTGCTACATGATTGTACCTCTTAAATGGCAATGCAACTGTTTCCATGTTTTAACCAGATTCCAGACTTGAACAAATGTTATGAAAATCAACACAAGCTCATCTCTGTGGAAACTGGCAGAGCAACAGAAGTTGCTACTGGAAATAGCGGGGACTTCTGAATCCTTAGATGAAAGCATTTTGTGGAAAAAAAAAAAAGATTTATTCTGTGCATTGATTCATGGATAAAATAGTTATATATTATTGTTTAATCTAATTTATTCCAGCATTAGAGTGTCCATCTAAAATAATAGAAGCAATGTACTCAAATCTCTTTATTTTTGACTTTTCCCTGTCCTGATTCTGCCTTTAATTCAATGCTATTAAGTCCATCTCTTTAACTAAACTGAATGTTCATTCAAATAAGTCTCAAAGCTTTTTAAGTGAAAATGACAAAGTGAATTGTTATTTGACAAGCCATTAATAAAACTTTCAGAACACCTCTAACTCAGTCATTCTCTATTGTTTCTCAGAGATGATACATATGTTACCTATTTGAGGTGGGTATAAAATGGCTAAACACAATGTAACCACAGGCCAAGCGGAAGGTCTGAATGCTGTAACACAGAAACTATCAAGCAACCAGTAACTTCTGCACAGAGGAGGCTCTATCCTAACCTTAATATAGAAGTTGCTGGAAGAGAGAGAATTCTCTGAGGACACAAAACAAATCTTCAATTAGCAATATAATAATAATAATAATAGGTAATATCTCTATAGGGCTTACTATTTGTCAATTGTTTAAGCACTTTTTAACATATTATCACTAACCTTCACAACTCTGTAAATTAAGGCCCACTCTACTATTTTCGAATAGAAATTGTAAGGATTAAATGAAATTAGATAATAAATACTAATCGCATGCACAATAAATATTGGTCATTTTCTTTCCAAAGAGTTCCTAAATATGGGTTATATGACTACTCTACAAATTTCATTTGTATACCCACACATCCACACACCAGAGCTGCAAAATATTGTTTTTCTTCCTTAAATCTATCCTGTTTGTCTATTTGTATTTCAAACTGATGGTGTTTTTGTTTGTTTGTTTGTTTGTTTGTTTGTTATAACTGAATTGACTAAGCACGTGCTATATCACAAAGTAATTTCCTAGAACACTCTAGGTATTGCTCTGAGGATTATTGAATAAGATATATAGATGTTTCTTCCCTAAAGTACTTCCAAAATTTCACTCATCTCCCAATATATAATAACTTAAGGTTTGGCACTTTCTGCATGGTCTCTGTTGTGCTACACTGAACTGAATCCAAATTGAAACTATAAGCTTTCTGAGGAAGAATCTGGTTCTTTTTTTTTTTTTTCATTTTTATATCTTGTTTATAAAACAAAGACATTTTCATTTTTAAATTTTGTTTATAAAACAACCACTGTGCAACAATATTAGGGTTATGGCATAAAGCTTCTTTGAGATATAGATTGCAAAGTTATTAAGAATATCTAAATTGCTTCTGAAACTGTAGTTTTCAAATAGACAGAATCCCTTTAAAGTTCAACATATTCTGCTCAGATAGACTTTTAGAGAGGAGTAGAAATTTCTGGTATGAAGTCAACCCAGTATTATCCTCTATTATTTAAAACACTGCTCTTACAATGTGTTCTCATATATCAGTTTGCCATTATTGCTTAAGCTAGGTCAAAGAATTAAAAAAAAAAACAACTCTAAAATAAAAACAAGAAAAACCCAATTATATTGTTAGAAAATAAAGTTGCAATAAGAAATTTAGCAACAAAGATTTCAAATGGAATATTTTAGGTTTCTAAGTTCCCAGAAGAACAAAAGAAAGGAAAATTGATTTTTAACCATGACCACTAGAATAAAATATTAGACTCCCAAAAAGTATATAAGCGCAGATGCTATGGGTCAATGACAGATACAAATTCGACAGAGAATTCATGATCATACTGCTAAAAGTATAAAGAGACTCAAAAGTGATATTAAACAAAAGAGCATGGGCTTTGAATATAAGCTTAAGATTGTTGCTGTTTTAACCATAAACTATTAGTAAGACCTTAGGCATATTATTTAAATTATCTGAACCTTGACTGCTATAAATATAGATAGTAAAAAGGGATAATAACATGTAATTAATTCATATGGTTATTACAGTTATAAATGATTTAATCTATTTAATGGGTCTACCATATTACCTGGTAAATAATAAAGGTTTAATAATTGGTAGCTATTATCAATCATTATTATTACTGGGTTTCAATTAGTTAAAAGATCATCTTAGATATAATTTAATTCTTTAGTGATCTTAGAATCAACTCAAAGCAAATGAAATAATTTTCAACTTGGTTAAGTTTTATTTGACATAGACATGTTGTCTATACTTATCCGGAGTATAAGTAAAGGCTTATTCTGTACACATTATAAACTGAGTGACTTCTGGCCCTGTTAACCTGATCTCCCTGCACAAATATTACTAACTTTACAGTAGCACCTACTTTTCTCAAAATGCAATTAACTTCTGCTGTGTTGACAAAGCTCTCACTACCTTTAGCTTTCCACTCTCACTTCATGTAGAAGCATGATATAATTTGCCCAATACACTTTCGACTGATTATCATTTCCTTAACCTCACAATGGAAATGTTCCATTCTTAGCACATCTTTTTCATCTTTTCCTTTTTCCTTATTAAAACATGATTTGTTGCATTGTCAATTATAGAATCAAAACAAGAGCTACCTAAATCCATTTATGCTATTGTTTTACCTGTTAAGATATATATTTTTTTGCTTTCAAAACATCTTAATGGTATAAGTATAATGTAACCCAATTACTGTTGGGGAATACCCCGTATTACAAGCCTAACATCAGAAAAGATATTTTTCAAAGGGAAAACGTAATAAATTTCTAGCTTAAAAGAAAACAGAACATCTTTCAGATAATGCTGGAATTTAATTATTTTGGAGAACATTATTCCTAGTCATATAGAAGAAAATCTTTTGAAATACTCTCTGAAGCAGTAATACAGTCAACTTTTTAAAAATGTTACATGCAAATTACAATAATTAAATGCTTAGATTAGTCCCTGTTTTTCAAATATATTCCTAAAACTTTGTTTTAAAATATTATTCAAAACTACTTTGTATGCTGTTATAGACTGAATGTTTGTATCACCTGAAAATTCACAAGTTGAAATTCTAACCTCTAATATGATGGTATTAGAAGGTGGGACCCAGTAACATTTGAACTATGTGATAATTAAACCAAATAAATAAATAAATTTCAAAAAAAATTAAAAATAAACACCGAAAATCTAGTTCTAACTTACTATTATAGTTTTATCTTTTTAAAACCCTTAACAATAATAAGAACAACACATAGTAAAAAGTACATTCCAAATCTTGTGTTTTCTACTATGTACATGATCATCTAATTTTCCCCACATTACTGATATATCAGGAGGGGAAATAGCTTGTTCAATGTCACATGATAAGGGATGGTATAGTCAAAATATAAACTCCAGCCCTCTAATTCCAGAACCAGCCTTTTTAACCTCTGTGCTATTCTGCTCTGATTTCTTGAATGGATGACTGTCCTATTAGCAACTATTGTTTTCCGTGCATATTACTTGGTCCATGCTGTTTCAATGGCTTGAAGTATGCTCTGCCATCTTTCCACCTATTGACATAATTCCTTATATTCAAAGCTCAGATCAAATGTCATTAATTCTATGAAATCTTTCTTGATTTTTCTATTTTAATATATTGTCTTTTAAATATGTCATATTGCCAGCACACATACCCACATTCCTCACCAGCTAGGTGTTGTATATATTTCAATGTCATACATAATTAACTTCAATAAGTAATAATACTTAACATTTATTAATTTATTAAACATCCCTTTTCTGCCAGTCACTTTTCTAGGTGCTGAATTGCAAGGTGCTATGGCAATGAAGTAAAGGATGAACTCTCTCAACCTCCATGTTTAAAACTAGTCTTGAAAATTACTAGTAGTTTGCCACAAAGTCCATATCCACCATATGAGAAAAACACATTCTTGAATGGGGAAAGACATTTGCACACAGTCTGTTGTACAAAGGTACAACTACTCGTATATGAATTTAAGATATAGTTCCTATTTGCTAATTAATGGTTACAGAAACAAATTAAACGCATTAGAATAAGCTTCTTAAGGAAGCTCTTATCCACCTTGACAAAATCTCTATTGTACTAGGTTTTATATGCTCAATGCATTCTTGGGGAGAGACAGTTGGAGGAATGGAGGAAGAGGAAAAATAGGAAGTTTAAAAATATCTGTGCAGGAGAAGTCAACTTTTTGAATGAATCAGAGCTTCCATACCCATTAGTAATCTATTTACCACCAGAAGAGACTATCACTGACAAAAATGCAAGGGATATAATTATTAGTGAAATAGATATCTGTAATATGTCAATCTTGATTATTTTTTATTCTTTTAAGGTGATGATCTATTCAATTCAACTACTAAACTCCAAAACTGACTCTGAAATGTAAATACTAAGAGCTTCTCATTTTTATTAGTGAAGTAGGAGGGAAAATATCAAGATAAGTTATATATAGTCACTGCATAAAATATGAATGACTCTTGCACAAAGAAGGACACATTTGCTGGTGAACTGAGTTCAATGATAACCAGTTAGTTTATAATTTCCCTTTTGTAAAATTATACACCGATAAATGTATGTTTAGATCCATACAGCAGAGAGGTTAGATTTATCTGCATTAAATCAAAAGATAATTAAATTAACTAGATATTTTGATATGTAAGAACAGTGGCCTCTAATTAAATCTATAGTTTTGACGAAATTTCTATTTCTCATGCAACTATAACTAATCACTTTATAAAATGTAATATATCCATTTTTAACCGACAATTTAAAACTTGTTTTCCCCCTAGTTCATGAGGCTTACTTTTTATATAGGCTGCTACATCTTTTTCAATCATAAACTATAGCTATTTTTTAACATCTCCTTTGGCAGAAATTCAAATACATTTTGTTTGCTTGCAGGCTTAAAACAGAGCCTGAATAAATATTTGCAGTTCAGCAGTTGCTCTGGTTCTATGCTTTGCAGTAAAAGGTCAGAAAATTTTGCTTCTAATTTTGCTGTTATGTTATTTATACAGCCTAAACAAAAACTAAAGTTCCTAAAACTTTATAGGAACCATTACTGAGCGTCTTTTATTTTAGGTGTGAAATGACACATCACAGTAATAATCACAAATACATAATATTTTACCACATGTATTTAAGAAGAAAAATAAATGATTGGTTTAAACATGTATATACAAGTCTTATAAAATAATTTAACTTTACGCCGTGACATAAACAAGTATTTGAAAGTCAAATTGTTAAATCTTTCCCTAAATTATGTAATTTCATATCTCCTTAAGTAGTATTTTAATTTACTTAATTTAAAAAAACATAAAGAAAAAAGTCAAAGAACTAAAAAAGCAGAGGCAAACGGCCTATGAGATGCAAAAGTAACTTCCTTAAAATTGACATTTGCAGAAAAGAATGATAATCGAACTCTAAGTTTATGCTAAAATATAGTTCAACTCCTAAGGCAGCCGGATTTTCTCCCAGGTTTTAAATAACAAATGATCTGTCAACAAGCATTCTGTTGATGGAGAGACACAGGGTTTAAGGGCAAAATTCTCAAGTGGCCTGGTAACCTACTGAAAAATTTTGTCACATATATATTTGAAGAACGTTGTGACATTTGTTAACAAAATTATTTATACCATATATGATTCTAATATTTAAAGTTTTATTACTATTACAATATAGCCATGATCTAAACAAGGAAGGTAAGAAAAAAGGAGGAAAGACAGGTGAGTTAATCCACTTGGAATACTTGGAATACAAGATCTCTGGCCAGATGACCACTTAGGAATTATAAGATAAAATTAATCATTGGTAAAGAAAAAATTTATTTTGTGGCTATATATATCCACAAGTATCAAATTTTGTGTCATTCATAATCAGAAACTACAATATATTCTTATATATTCTACCAATTTTAATAGATTTTTGAGCTAGTGATGTTTATCTGAAGATGTCACTTTTCAAATAACACAAACAGTAACTAGAAAATAGCTTGTTTTTAATTTAATGAAATAAGATGCAGTTATTTTATTTCAAGTAATATTTTACTCTGCCTGATAAACATTCCAGAAGTGAACAAAGTCATATTTCACTTGACTGATTTGAGAAATACACAAACTGTTATGATTAAATCTTCTTTCATATATATTGATATTAAAGTATCCAAATTATTGAGACTGATTCATTCACTAATTCATGTTTTTATTTAACCAAATTTCCAGAGAAAGAAATAACAGAAATTTATATGCTTTTAGAGGATAAGTCAAGAATAATGGAAATATTTTAAGCCAAATCAAAAGGAAAAATATTTGAGGTAATGATTTTGAAAAATAGGAATGGAAGCTGATTGGTAGTGTTTTGTTTAATATTATCATGTAATATTTACTTCACATACATTGTAGAGTCTATGCTAAGATATTTAAATGAATTATTTTATTTTCAAAGTCTCTGTGGAATAGTTACTATCTTCTTTTTCAGATGATATACCTGTACCTAAAAAAAATGGGCAAAAGATCTGAAGAGGTACTCATCAAAGATGTACAAATGGCAATTAATCATATAGAAAATGCTTCACACCACATGTCACCAGAAAACTAAAAATTAAAACTAAATACCACTGATCTGGGACACTGACAACAACAAATGCTGGTGAGAATGTGAAACAATAGGAACTCTGATTCATTTTAGCGCAAATGCAAAATGGTACAGCCACTTTTGGAAGAAAATGTGGCAGTTTCTTATAAAACTATATATAGTTACGATATGATCCAGCAATTAGACTCCAGTATTTACCAAAATAATTTGAAAATTTATGTCCACACAAAAATCTAAACACAAATGTTTATAGCCAAACCAAAAGGAAATATCCAAATTGAAAGCAACCAAAGTGTCCTTCAGTAGGTCAATGGATAAACAAACTGGTAAATACCTACACAGCGGAACGTTATTCAGTGGTAAAAAGAAATAAGGTATCAAGCCACAAAAAAAAAAGACATGGAGTAATCTTAAATGCACATTACTAAGTGAAAAAAGCAAATTTGAAAAAGCTGTATACTGTATGATATCAACTTTATGACATTCTAGAAAAGGCAACTATGTAGACAGTAAAAAGATCAGCAATTACTAAGGTTTGGGGATGAATAGATGGTATACTGGGGATTTTTAGGGCTGTGAGACTATTCTGTATGATAATAGTGGATACATATCATTACACATTTGTCAACACTAAGAATGTACAATTTGAAGAGTGAACACTAATGTAAACTATGTACTTAGGTTGATAATGATGTGCACTTATTGGTTCACTGACTGTAACAAATGCACCACACTGAGGCTTGATGTCATGGTGAGTGAGGATGTATGTGTGAGGGGGGAGGGGAGAGGATGGAGAAAGGGATGTATTTCCTGATCAGTTTTACTGTGAGCTTAAAACAGCTTTAAAAATTAAGACTAGTCATAAAAACTATAAATTAAAAGATTAAAAAATTAAAACAAAAACAAAAAACCCAGTCCCTAAAAGAGGTTAAATAAGATGTTCAAGCCCTCAGTTTTTAAATGATACAGCCAGATTGCTTCTGTTTTTGGAGTTAAATATTTAACTCCAAACATGAGCATTTATCTATGCTTATAAGCTATTTCTCAACAATTTCACTATGCTATAAAGGTGTACCTATAAACCATGATGCACATGTTGGAAAAAAACTATTGATATATAGATTTATCACCAAATCTGTTTTCTTCTCTATCAATCTCTAAATTCTGATTATTATAATTCATAAAGCCATAAAGGGCTTTTAAAAACTTAAAATTTACTTTAAAAATTACCTTTAAGTCACCCTATTTTGTTGTTCTTAAACAGCATTTTATTTTGTTGTTCTTAAATTTGTTTGTTCTAAACACCCTAACTTATCACATTAGGCCATATATAGCCTGTACACATAAGTGTGAAAAAGCATATCTGTTTGCTGTGCTCATATTTTATCTCCACAAAATCAATGGAGGCAAGTAATAGGTATATTTTCTATGTAGTCTAGGCTAATTTCCAAAATCAAGGTCTAATGTCAAAGTGTCCACAAATATGAAATTACATAATCATTCTTTAAAAATGTAAAAGAAAATGTCCCCACTCTAATTGGAAACCATCATTACTGCTTATAACAAGGGCTCCATGCCTTCTGATGCTGACATCGCCTAGTTATATTTATAGGCTATCCTGCTCTTTTAAATGTCCTTCTTCCCTCAGTAATATATGGTTCTTTTAATCTTTCTTTGGACATCAATTCTTTAAGTACATATAATATCTAATAGACGGTAGAAGAAGTACAACTTCCGATAAAGTTCTATTATATAAGAGTATATAAGATTTAAGTCTAGGATTGTTATAAGCATCTACTAGGATATTTATGCAGAAATGTTCCTGTAATCACAAAAGAAAGGGGGAAGTACATAGGCTATTTTTCAAGAGAAAGAGAAAGTAAACATTCAAAACTTCAATCTGCCAGAGGTAGAGTTAACATGATACTTATGAAGCTTAAGCTCCAGGGACTTTCACTAATACTAGTCCTTTTCATATATTTGATTTCATAATGTTATATTCTTCTTTTTCTTAAAGAGAACTCCTTACATTTTGGAAGCATCCATCCCTGCTGAGATTTCCTCCTACATAGTGCAATAATTTGTAATCAAAGTAAGGTTCACAACTTAGACTGCACTCACGATTATAAAGATTTGCTGTTATTCTGGTGATATTGTTTCATAAGTTATTTCTTCTTGATATCAATTAGCTTTGGAAGGAGATTACAGATTTTGCATGCATTTTACAGGCATTCCTTATTTCACCTCAAGTCCACATTCCACCTATGCAAATTGCCCATTGAACAGTTTCTTAACTTGATATCATGCTCCCCCATGCCAAAGCTAAAACAGAAAAAAGCCTTCCATAGCATCCAACCAATATCCTAAGAACCCTATCTCACAATTTTCATTATTCTCTTTCATGGAGGACTCAATAAATATTGGCTACTATTAATATTTTAATATTTACTTTCAGAGACCAAGATCTTATTATACAAATCTATTTCCATAGTGAAAATGTAACCTTTCCTATTTCCTTGGAATGCTGAAAAACCTCAATCAGATAAGGAGTATTTGGTGTTGAATATTGTGGGAAAATTGTTCTCCTCACCTGAAAAAATGTGTTACTCCACTCAATGGCGGGTAATTGATGTGTTTTATCAAAGGCTGTGACACTGTCTGATAGTGTTTTGCAGAAATCACCTTGACTGCTCTGTGGAGGAATATCTGATCAGGGCAAGGCTGAAGCAAGTACGGCAGCTGGAAAGCTGTGTTAAAAGCAATGGCTAAACAAGTGGCTGTAAAGATAGATCAAAAAGATATTTATTTAAGAGACAAATTTAACAGGACTTGACAACTGATTGGATTTAGAAAGTGAGAAAGACTGGCGACCAACGATTTCTTATTGTTAGAATGATGAAAATAGACATGCCATAGTATTTTACTTGTAGTTCTTGTAAGAAAAGGAAGATAAAAATAGTAAATTAAACCATACCATTTTATTTTCTGAACTTTCAGATTAAATTTGTCAGACAGTTTTATATCCTCACGCCTGCCAATTTATAGTACTAACGGCCAGTAGCATGAGAAAAATAACCATCCTCATTTAATCATTAAGAACAATTACTTCATCCTAAACTATCTCTCCATTCTGCTAAGCTCAAAAGAAATGTTATGACCAAAATGTCACCTTAAATCTCATTTCTATATCTGGAATTAATTTTATTAATTATAGCTTCTTTGTTTTACTCCTGATCTGCTGCTGACAAAGCACTGGCTGGGTCTCAGCCAACTAATCAGATTAAAGAAATACATGATATGCATCTTAATGCAATTGTTTTTTCAAGGTTCCTTTCTGAACAAATAGATATCGACAATCTTATAGTGATTTGGTGATGCTACAATATAGTTGTAATGGAAGCCATTAACTTTCTTATAAGAATCTCTTAGAATACAACTATAAATCACTGCTTCTTTTCCAGGACTATGAGAGCAAAATAGACAAAGAAAATGTATTTTATTAAGAACTCTGATGAGACGGAATCATGTCTAGTGCATGCAGGCACTATTGTGGCCTGAATAGTGCAGTTAGATACTCAGAAAAATGAGCTGGAGAGGCCTTTGAAAATAAAAACAACCAACGTGTATAAAAGAGGGAAACTGAGGTATAGAAGAATAACCTCCTGTATAAATGCCTGCATCACCTACTTTCACTCATAACGCAATTTGGTTTATAGACGATATCAACAACAAAAAACTAAAATGGGAACAGGGGCTCAATGACCAGATAATTTGAACTCAATCTAAATCCTTATTTAAAATGAAAAGAGTTGTGATCTTGTCTAAATTATCCAGATTAATTTAATCTTCAGTATAGGTTTAGTTACTTTCTGAATTATTCCTTATTTTAATTAACAGTTCAGGTTGTTAATAGATTATATGAAGGGAATAGCCATATGTCTCTTTTTCTGCTGTCAATGTAAAATAAAGTTTGTAATTCAGTTCTTCTGAGGTCCTATCAACTATTTTCAATCTCTTCTTAATAAGGGTAAGGAGACAAGTAACAGAACTAAGATAGTGGATGAAAAGATAATATTAAATATAAGATTTTTTTTAAGTTTATTAATATTTAGATATTATATAAAATCTATTATATATGTGAGCATACCTGGCCTAACACATTTTTTGGTACTGAATTGGTTACATAAAGTCTAAGTTTCTGTTTTCTTTTATTTGAAAAGCTTAAACTAAATATTTTAGGCCTAAATCTAGCTATCTAGAAATATATAGCAAAAGTTCTTAATTTTGAAAAGATATAAGATTTTACATAACCAAAGTCATGAACTGGAAGAGAAGATAACAAGAGATTTTCCACCTCTTAAAGGGAGCACCGTTTAAGGGAGCAGCATGGGTGTAGATATCATGCCCTGACCTTGTGCTTCACATTAGAACAGAATGGACTTGTTTTACCTAAGCTGAGTCTTCATTAACTGCTGTTCTCGTTGCCATCCCCATGTTGACGTCTTTCAAGCTTCATATTAAAACTCCACTGGTTACTTTAAATCTCCTGACCACTCTTGACAAATCACCACCCAGAAATGCCAAGACTCTTCCCCCTTCCAGTAGACTAAAGACCTTAATCATACTGAAAACTTCTTAATCAACCTTTCATCTTCTGAGCATTTGGGAATCCACCCTTCCCTGTCCTTGTTGTCCTTGCCTTTGGGAGATGGGCAAGGCTGAGGTCACTGAGGGTCCCAGTACTAACCAAAGCTTTTAGTGTTAAAAATATTTGGGTAAGTTTTCCAAGGTTCAGGTGCATGATGTTTTCATGTGATGGCATTTTTTTTCAGTAAAATCTGCACATCCTGTGATCTTGTGGAAATCATGCTTTTTAATTTTTAAGTGCAGACGATAACAGCTAAGTAGGAGTGATATTTAAGAATTGAGTCCCTGTAGTCTGGCTGTTTATTTAATCTCCTAGGGCTTAATTTTAGCATAACTGCAATACAGATGTCAAACTTCTGTCACCTATTAAATATAAAGGTAATATAGAAATGCATTAAAAATTGTGTTCTGGAATCTCACATATTATTAGACTATATATACTAATGAATAAAATTTGTTAGTTTAGATATGCTGTATATAATATATAAAATATAATATACTGACATACTATTATACTTCTGGTAGCATCTGCTTGTATTTTCTAAAATCTGAATTAGTTACAGAAAATATATTGTTCTCTTCAGAATCTGATCATTAGTTTCATTGAGTTATACTAAAGGACAAAATTGTTTATTATGTTTACAATAAAATGTATGACTATGAAATGTGCTTATATTTATAAATGTCTATTAAGATATACTAAATTCGATTATAGTGAATATAGCTAATACAGTATCTTCAGGAGATTGGTTCCAGGGCCCCTGCAGATACCAATATGCAGAGTTGCTCAAGTCCCTTATAAAATGGCACTGTATTTGCATATGATCTATGTACATCCTCTCATATACTTTAGATCATCTTTAAATTACTTATACACCTAATACAGTGCAAATCCTATGTAAGTAGTTATTATAATACATTGTTTAGGGAATAATGACAAGAAAAAAAGTATATACATATTCAGTAGAGATGTAACCATTGTAAGCCTAACTACAAAATACACGTAAGCAACAACATAATATTTTATTTATTTATTTTTATTATTTATGCCTACAGCACCTGGTCTTCCTAAGTGGTCTCCCATACAAGTACTAACCAAGCCCAACCATGCTTAGCTTCCGAGATCAGCCATCAGGCTTGTTCAGGGTGGCATGACTGTAGACCATGGATCATGGCTCCACTGGGGCATGAACCCAGGACCTTCTGTGTATAAAGCAGATATGTCCTAACCTCTACAGTATGGAACCACATCCCATATTTTATATTTTTAGAATATATTCTACCTGTGGTTAGTTAAATATACAAATGTGGAAACAGTGTATACAGAGGGCTGACTGTAAGGTAAAAACTTAATGAAGAATAAAATCTCTTAAATAAAGTTGAGAATTTTCTCAATGTTTATGAAAAGCATCTATACAAGTCTGCCTTCAATTTGTTTACCCCTCTACATCCATCCTGTTCCTTCCAAACAGCACACTAGTTTGTGAGACTCCTAGAGGTTTAGATCTTGCTGTAAACTGTATAACAGGCAGGGGTCATCACTGAAGAGGAGAATTGGTTTTCTCATACTTCCAAGCAGAGACAGTCTCATTAACATGGATCAACTATTTGGTAGAACATATGTTAAGCTGATTAACAAAAAATATCACCTTTCAAAAGTCTTAGGGGAAATTTCCGCATTAGAGCACTGAGCCACAGAATTGTGATCGACTTTATGAAATATACAAGTTGAAAGGAATGAGGAGTCCTTTTGAGACTGAAGTTATACATATATATGTATATATACACATATATATTATATAGTATATAACATATAGCATATGGCATATGGCATATAGCATATAGTATATGGTGTGTGTGTGTGTGTGTGTGTGTGTGTGTGTATGTATATCAAGTCAAAATACTAAGAAGCTAAATAAAAGCCTGTATCTAGAACACTTTGTCTCCAGAAGCTGTTTTCTCAGCAAATCAAAAGGATATAAATTAGTTAAAAGATATGCTTATGTATCCTATCAGAGTAGGAAAATAAAGGCAGATTTATAAACTGGAAGGAGTGAAGGATTTGATTAAGCAGAGGCTGTCATCTTAGAGAACAGACTGTACCAATAAGAAAGGAAAATGTGAAACTTGGAGGCTCAGCTAAACAGACACACGAAGGAAAAGGAAACACACTTTCTAACCTGCTCTTGAACTTGAAAGTGTAGGAGATATCGAGAGGCCCCCAAACCACTTCTGCTGTTTTTGAACAGAAACTACAAATATATGCAAATTTATTAAGTTTAAAATTCTGTTAAATGTAGTGTACCTGCTTTAAATTAAAATGAAATTACAGAAAATATCCCCCTATACAAACATATATAAATGTATGAGTAGGTTTATTCAAAAAAATAAAGTATCAGGTCAAAATAAGCAAAACAGAATTGGTTCTCACTGTGCAGCATTTGGCTCAAAGCTGTGCTGCCCAAACTCATACTACCCAGTCTAGGTAACCTGCTTATCAGGATGCTCTTGTCAAACAGAAGCAACTATCCTAAAGTATTCACATATATTTGTTCCTAGTTCAATATAAAATTTGGTGAAAATTCTTAACAATGTATCTATGTGAAAATATCAAAAGTATTTCCCACACTAAATTAAATTAGCAAAACTCCATGAACTGACACTGTAAACCACTAAATACCTTCACCAAATCTCCATTCTTATAAGGAAAAAGAAAATAACATAAGGATTAAAGAATCTTTTAATACTTTATTAGTATTTGAAATTTTTCAGATAGCAAGGTTAACATTTCGGGAACAAAAGCTATTGTTGACCAAAATGCTATATCCTCTCAACTGTTCTTTATGGACATTTTCACATAACCCATTGGGCAAAGACTATTTATTTATCTGTGCCTTTTCTAATAATTAGATGACTCTCGTCCATACTTGGCCTTTAACAAATAATTCATGAATCTTGAGTAGCAAAATACCAGGTAACTGTGGATAACATGTGAAGTCAGTCAGAGCCTCAATCAGTCTTTCTCTCTCACTCTCCCCTTTAAGTTAAATAAATATGCACTATGTCTGTCTTATAAGACCAATGTCATGAGAGAAGTATTAGTGAAGATTTTTTCAACAAAACAAATGGAGAATTCATCTTATATAATTTTACTACTTATCTTTGCCTATTACAGTTTCTATCCCAACCCTGCATTCTTGGTGGAGGGTGAATGTACAATTAAGCTCTTGTGTAATAGTGATCACTTAAAAAAAAAAAAAAAGCCTTGTGCTTAACTGCTCAAAATTCTACCTCAAGTTAATGTTACATCATTGATTCATTCATTCACACATTTAGGTATTGAGAACTATACTAAGCACTAAATATAAACTAGTGAGCAAAACTGGTGAGTCTAGCAAAGAATAGATTTTTAAACACAAAATTTCATCAAATTGTGATAAATTCCATCCCAGCCCTTTTTGGAACAGTAAGCTGATGCTTTTACCCTGGTTCTCAGAGGTCAGGGAAAGTGAGGAGGCTTCCCAAGGTAGGTGATACACAGAAGTATAACAAAGAAAGGGAAAGTCAAGGGGAAAAAACAAACAAACAAACAAACAAACAAACAAAAAACTGTTCCGGGCCAAGAGATCTACATACCAGAATGCCCAGAGGGGAAACGAGAAAGCACCTAAATATATTGAAGAAAACCTGTAATGGACAAAGAAAGCATAGACAATTACAAAGAAGAAAAGGATGAAACACCAAAAAAGTAGACAATGACCAGGTCATAGAAAACCATGAAGCCACAGTAAGCAGAATGAACTTTGAAAAATACCTAAGCATCAACAGATTTTAAATGTATCACTTCCCTTTCATATTTGTTCTATTTCCTCTCAGAGCATGGCTAGTAGCAAATAAATCACATGATTATTTTCCCATAAAGCCATTTCACACATGCTTTACTGCATCCCTTTTATGAAGACTCTATTGTTACAATAGTTGCCTTAGCCTGCATTCCTTGAAAGGTTTGCTAAAAGAGTGTTTCTTAGAAAAGCTATCTTCTAGTTACATAATCCTTCATATGATTCTTGCAACATCCTTTTCTTGTGGCTGGATTCTACTTTGTAGTTTCCACACATAAAAATTTGTATTTATGGTCTATTTCAGATGACTTAAAATTACATGCTATTTGCCTATTATGTAAATTAATTTATATTTTTTCTCAATAGAGAGAATATCATTGCAAGCAAAAGGTATAGCTTAAGCTTCTCACAGATTACATACTGGTTTTGGTGGTAGACCATCAATTAAAACTTGACTTTTAAATTACTTTGCAAGGACTCAAATTTGATGCAGTGTGACTTTGAAATTTTAGGCACTCAAATCTTTGTTGAAATGAAGGGCTGATATTTAATATTTAAGGAGACCGATATAAATATATCAATAAATATTATTAAAAGTATATATACCCTCAAATGTAAAACAATTTAAGGCCAAATAAACTTTTCTCAATTTCTTTAAAACCAAAACAAAGAAGCCAAATATTGTATACCAGTAGGCTTTACTTCAAGGTGGTAGTAGCTCTTTAAATAATCTACTCATTTATTCTAAGTTATATGATCAATACTTCCTTTATGCCAAACATTAAAAGGTAATGAGACCAAAGATGAAAAAAATGTCACAAAACTCTCATTCCATGGAGATCACAGCCTTATACAGAAGACAAAATTATAAATAAGTATCTCACAAAACAGCAATAGGAATAAAACAGAAATGTATGTATAAATATTGAGACAACAGAAGAGGAACTAATTAATACTAGACATTATGTGTGAGATGAGGGACACCGTGCAAAAGTAAGAAATATATGGATTAAACCTGAAATACACATGTAATGTATATGGCAAGGAAACTATAAGACAAGGAACAAATATATTTGGGAGCTAATGAAGGCACTGAGATTAGAGACAGAAGATTACATGTGAGACATGTAGGCATTAAGTACTATAAGATTACATGATAGATGCTTGAAAAATCTTTGTTTATTGAGGAAAAAAAGATTGAATAAATAAAACCATATGTTATGATTGAACTTTGATCATTGACAAGATGTGAGAAGAGAGAATATGGAAATTTCCTATGGCATCTCACTCCTCTTTACCTTGACCTTTTTTCCCCCTCTATGTTCTAATTCTGTATCAACATTAATTATTGCTTCTTGTATTGCTGTTTTATCTTTCAATTATTACTCATATCATTACATTAATGTATAGTAGTAGTAAATGTGTAAAAGTCAACTCAGTGTTGCATATAAATGATTTATACACCATATTTTTGTTAGTGCTGTATCAATATTTTGCTATACAAATTAGAAACAACTGTTAAAGTTCTAAGCTGTCAAAAATAGATATAATGATATCATTTATTTCATTAAAATAACATCCTTCATGGTAGGAAAAAAATTTTAAACTTTAATATTTTCACAAAACATCCAATTCCAAATTTAACTTGAAGACTCAACTACCACTTCTTCAAGCTAAAAACATTTATAGTTACAGTATTACAAACTATTTTTTTATCTGTTACACAAGATTATTTAAACTTACTCTTTTTATTGGTATGCTGCAGACACAAGTGTAGATACTTTAAGAAAATGTATTTTTTATTTTAATAATTTGAGCAATTAAAATATATATTTAAAATATCTTATTAGTCTAATAAGTAAAATAATGATTCATTTACTTGAAGCAATTAAAACTTTATTCTTGTAATCTAATAGGTATATACTATTTCAAGTCAAACATAGTGTCCATTATTTTAGCAAAATGCTCAGAAATTGTGCTACATAAAGTATCAGCTATACTGGCTAAACTGGTTAAAGTTCATCTTGTCAAAGAAGCAAAGGCAAATGGAAAGACACCTATTTCCTAGATAATAATAAATGGACAGGTTATCATGATCCAGTTCCTTCTAGAATATGCCACACTCACTATTTCATTTTGTCAATGGTAGAAACTGAACGAAACATATTTAAATATTATTGCAGGTCAATCAGAGCTGCTGAAATGCCCCAGTGGTTCAAAATAATTCCGAGATATACAGATTGGAGATAAAAGCATTATGAATACCTCCTTTAGCGCTGTGGTTTTAATATGTGATTAAATATGTAAATGATCATTTATTAATGACTTATTTCACCTTAGATATTTGAAAACTTGGTCAGTTTCATTTGCAAACACCTGCAGCTATCACATTCCAAACTTAAATACTTGAATCAGAAAGATATTACACTGCTACTTTGTTTTTTATGCTTTTGTGAAAAATGACATCATTGCATTTGACAAGTATACTGTAGGTTGTGAACAGTAAAGATGGCATGCTGAGGTCTTCTAAGTCCAAAAATAAAAGAAAGTAGCATGACTGCAGTGTTCAGTATAGTTCTGCTGTCAGATGCACATTTGTTTGAAAAAATTAGCATATTCTCTTTTTCTTTTTTGAAAAGGTTTTGTTGCTAACAATTCCATTCAGTCACTGGGGGCTTCTGAGGCAGGTTTTGCTTTCCTGAAATTAGAAAGCCTTCCCTAGGAAGCTGTAGGGTATAACTAAAGAAATCTTGTTCAAATACTGTACAGAAAACGATCTGTAGATAACTTGATTTTGAAAGAATAAAGGGAAAATATTTTTTACAAACATTTTCAAACTAAACTTTGGCAGTGTCTTATTTTTTAATATTCAATAGTCTAATAATCAGTCCATGAACATAATGCACTTCAAATACACAACGTCCATGTTTTTGATTCTTATGTCCAGGTCATGATTTCTCAGTACCATTTTCACACATGCACACACAAACGATCCTGGGCGTTTTGAAGAAATGGCTCATTCCAGGTCTTGGATATGAAAGCACAAGATGGGACTCTGACATCTTGTGCTGAAAAACAAGAAAACTCATAGTCTAATAGGGACATGGAATAAAAAGGATACAGGAACCCGGGTTGATCTGGCTAGTGCTGTTGACAGATGGGGAATTTCAGCATGAAAAAGAAAACTGAGTACAATTAATATAAACACAGAATGTATAAAAATCCATGAGCTCATAACACTTAATCACCTCTCTATGCAGATATATAGAGATAGAGTTACATATATGCATAGGTATAGATAGAGTTATAGATATAAAGAGAGATGAAGTGTTCAAACAAAATAAAAGAGAAAAAGTCTCTGGGTTTCTTTAGAGGGAGTGAGAGTATTAACTTTTTACTATAACAAATTGTTAATCAAAGGGAAAAAATTAAATTTCAAGGTATAACAGATTGAATTGTGTCTCCTCGAAATTCATATATTGAAAACTCTGACTCTCAGGACCTTGGAATGTGAATGCATTTGGAGACAGGGCTTTCAAAAGGTAATGAAGGTTAAATAAGGTCTTAAGCATGGGCTCTAGGCCAATAAGACTGCTATTCTTATAAGAGACAGAGAAAGGAAGGATTTATGAGCACAGAAGAAAGTTCATGTAAGGACACAGTGAGAAGACTGCCATCTGTAAGTCAAGGAGAGAGACCTCAGGAAAAACCAAACCCGCTGACATCTTAATCTTGGACTCTACCTTCTAGAACTGTGACAAATATATTTTTAAGGGTGTTTTTAAGCCACACAGTAGGGGAGTAATTTGTTATGGTAGCCCTAGTTAATACACAGGGTAACCACATAACTAGTTCTTAAAGGTAATTTTTCTTCACATTGTGATTCCAGATAATAAATTGTAAAAAAAAATAATAATAAAATTAGAAAATTATCACCATTTTGCAACCCCTAATAAGATAAATGATTCAGGCAATAATTATCAATGGATACTGAAATCATAAGAAGAAAAGTTGTTGGAAAAATTTACAATGTAAGAATCTGGCGGTGACTACCTGCAGCCCTCAAACTGCCTTCATCACTTAAATAGAACAAATAGATTGGATGTGCTTCCTGATGAGAAACAACATTAAGCACACAGCATTCATGTCAAAAATACAAACCTAAATCAAATCAAGCCTTTTGATCTAACCTCCAGTTCTCAAGAAATAGACTGGTATACATTTCATGACACCATGAGGGATTGGTCAGACTAATTCAGGATGTAGGAAATTCTACCCATCAATTGTTTTGGATTCTTTAATTAGTCGTGGGTGAAGTAAGCTATATAGTCAATAAGGGGCTCTTTAGATCCTGGAGAAAAAAATCTTGATAAAATTCAAATAAAGTATGTAGTTTAGTTAATAATGTTGTACCAATACTAATTTTGCTCATTGTACTATGGTTACATAAGAGAGTGACATCAGAGGAAGGTAAGTGAAGTCTACTGTGCAACTCTCTATACTATTTTTGTAATGTTTTGATAAATGAAATTATTTCAAATTTAAAAGTTTAGAAAAAGAGAGAAATAACAAATACAGAGTGCACAACATACCTGGTTTCTGATTTGAACATATTAACTATGAGGGGACTTCTTATAGACAATCTGGAAAATTCAAATATAAATTTAGTGTTTGATATACTTAATTTTGTAAGCATAATAATAGCATTATGGTTATAGAAGAAAAAACTATTTTGAAAAAAAAAGCAAATACAGAATTATTTGGTGATAAATATTATGATGTCAAGAATTTCTACAGAATAAAAAAGATTAATCATTGACTATTTTTCACTGATACTGGTTGGCTCTAGGGATGGGTATATGGGAGTTCATTGTAACATCCTTTCCATATTTGTGTTTGTTTGCAAGCTTTGACAATAAAAATCTATTTAAAAGTTTATATTACATAATTTTTGCTTGGCTCTGCGACTAGGACAGAGTTCTGGGCTCATTTTCAGCATCTGCCCACACGGTTCATTCAATGGATACTGTTGAGTGCAACAATTGCTTCATGACTTGCTGTCCTTCCTCTGAAGCCTGCAGGAGAATCTCACAAGATGATAGAAGAAAGCTTTTGCCACTAAAGCTCAAGTGCTATGAAGTTTCTATTACACTTAGCATGCTACTCAATTCTAACAAAACAAACAAAATTTCAAATACATCAGTGATATTTTGTCTACAATTCAATTTTCTGAAGTTTTGAAAATTCTATGCATGCAATCACAGAGTAATTAGAGAAAACATATAGTTTCTTAAATATCTACATATTTAGTCATTATTATTTTAAAAAGAAAAAAGCTTAAAAATAGGTGCAGAATGTCAGCATAGTGGTGTGATTAAAAGTAGGATTTAGAATCAGACATTTACTAAGTGCATGATTTCCTTAGCCTCTTGCTAAGCTTCAGGTTTTACATCTAATAAATGAGGATAAATCAGCACATAGAAATATGGGAAAAACCTGAGAGAGTGCATGTGCAAAACTTAGGGAAATGTCTGATGCAAAATGACTACTAAATAAAATTAAGTAATAACGATGCTATATCAATTTTGTTCTCCAGACAAAGAAGCAGACATTCTTATTGGAACAATATTGGTCACATGATAGAACAAAGGCAGCTAACATATGTCCATTTTTTAAAAATTCATCTAGTTTCCTTTAACAGCCATCTCTGGAAAAATATTTTTAAAGTTAACTATAATATAAGACCTATGATTCAGAAGGATTTCTGAGAATAATAAAGGATATGTTGCTTCCCCCTTACCTAGAGGAGACCAAAGTCATACATTGGGTTTGATAAAAATATGTTCTAGTTCTCATCTTAGTCTGCTCGGGCCACCACAACGAAATACCACAGACTGAGTGGCTTAATAAACAGAAATTTATTTTCTCACAATTCTGGAGGCTGGAAGTCCTAGACCAGCCAATTCAGTTCCTGAGGAGAGCTCTCTTCCTAGCTTGCAGACAGCCACCTTCTCCATAATGTCTCCCATGGCCTTTCCTCTGAGAGCCATTAGTCCTATTGGATTAGGGCCCAACCCTTATGACCTCATTTGACCTTAATTCCTTCCTAAAGGCCCTATCTCCAAATAGTCACACTGAGTACATAGATTTTAACATATGAATTTAGAGGAAGAGATACAGTTCAGTCCATAGCATATGTCAATGGAATATGTTCTCTCTCCACCACAAAGTGGATACAAACATCTCTGAATGATGAAGTGCGGCTTGGTATTTAAACATTAGAACATGAGGAAGAGACAGCTATATAAAAATGATTATCTTAGTCTCTAACAGACATGAAATTAAGAAATGTCTTTGTTGATTAATAAATATAACTGTTTGACGTTTTACCTTTGATAAATTTTCTTGTTGCTCATATTTCGAAACTCAGTTAGACCGATAGAAAACTTATTTGAGATGTAAGTTGTATATAAGATATAGAAAAAAATGAACAGTAAAACAAAGGTTAAAATAAAAGTATGAAATTAAAAGAGAAAGATTTACCAACTAGGAAGCACTTCCCACTTTTTTATTTCACTTTTTTATGACATATCTAATAGGTGAACAGCAGTGATCATTCAGGCTTGGCCTGGCTTGCTCTCTGGGGCTTGGATTTCTGGCACTGCACTAACCAGAGCTCTAACACAAACCTCAATGAAACCAATAATTATTAAGTAATCCCTGTGCAGAATTTCCATCAGACATCTAAGGCTCATATTAGCGCTTTTAAGATAGAATTATTGAAATTTAAATCAGAAGTGTTTATCCAACACTGTGATGAGATAAAGTGATTTGAGACTGCTTATCATGATTAAGGTTGCAGATTGCAGGTTATTATTAGAATGAAAAAGGAATATGAAATTAATGGGAAGAAAACCAAACATAGGTTCTTATTATCAGGGGGAAGAAAAAGATTGTATCTTGAATGCAATGAATGCACTAAAATAGTTGTGATATTCTCTTGTTTCCTCACCTTAATCGCTTTTATAACTGAAGACTGGTATGGAGATGACATAATGCCTCAGGGATAAACGACTTGCCCGAACAAAAACAAAGTCCTGAGCTATTCAAAATCTCTCACAAGACTTTATCTTTTAGATGTGAAACTATTATTAGTGACTAAAGCAAAGGTCAATGAGAAATTGCAATAAGGATAAAAGGGCTAACTGTGAACTACACTTTAAATCCATATTTCAGAACATTTTTGCAGAATAATTATTCATACATATATGAAAATATCATCCCAGGAAAATCTGTTTCTTCCAAGACTTACATAACCTAAAAGTTTAAAGGTAAAAGTTATTCACTATGATATTTGTTGATGTATTTAGAATTTTTATTTTTACTTTATAACCCAAAGTTATAAAGCATACTGATGAAAATTATTTACATTGATTAAACATCATGTGTATAATTTATTATAGTCAATTGTTAGTGCTTTTATGTTTTTAACAATTCACATATCTTTAATAATATCTGTGGATGTGCTTCTATTTCCAACTAAAAATCACCTTTGACTTAGAGATCTCATTCATCCAAATACCACATCATGTGATATATATATATATATATATATATATATATATATATATATATATATATCAGGCACTCTGACATATGTGTTGTATAAAGGGAAAAAATAAAAACAAGTCAAAACCAAAACCAAACTATTTTTTTAAAATCAGTAACAACTATACTATAGAGTGAAAACTAGTTTTTAAAATGTACAAATTTTTAAAAGCTTTGATCAAGTCTCAACAATCAATAGTCCCTTGCACATAGTATTATGTATAGCAATTTTTACTCATTTTCTATAGCTACTTTTATAACAGAATTTTTTGTTTGATTTTATTGACTAATTTACTTCCTTACATGAAAAATATTCTGAATTTCTCATAAAAGATTCCTTTATTATTTCAATTATAAATAATTTTGAGCGTCTACTATGTGCCATGCAAAGAACAACTTCATGAAATTCACATTCTAATGGAGAGATACAAAAAATAAACAAATAATTGTATAACATCATGTCAGGCAGTAACAAGTTTCCTGAAGAAGAATAATAAAGCAGAGTGGTGGGGCATGCATTCATTTACTGAGTGTCAAGAAATACCTACCTGATAGGCAGATGTGTAAATAAAGTGAGCAAAGGAAACCATGAAAATACCTGGCAGAACAGGGTTCCAGCAAAAGAACAGTAAATTCAAAGGCCCCGAGGTGGGTGCAAATTTGGCAAGTATGAATAACAATGAGTAGTCCAGGATGACTAACTACTAAGAGGCAGGGAGTAAGGCAATAAACATTAGGAATTGAGTCAGGGAGTTTGCTAATGAGGGCCTTGTAGACTGAAGGAAGGAAATACAGGGTATAAGGAAGACAGGAAGAGGATCTCTCCCTAGTCAAAATGCATGGGTGCTTCACAATTAAGCTTACACATAAGTACATGTAAGGTCAATATTGGGATGACTCATACATTTTCCGTTTATCCAGCATTGATTCTTTCTGGCAAACATGGGTGTATAATAAACCTATAAATAAGTTACAAAGAGCTCTGTTGAAAGCTGACTATAAAATCAATATTAATGTATAATGCAGTTTTAAAAAGAAATAAAAGAGGTAAAATACAGAACTGAATGAAATATAGCAAAATTTGTTTGCTATTACCAATTATTAATATAGATATTTGGAACAGAATTAGCTGTCAAGACATTTTAAATTCCTATGTTATTCTCTACAGCAGAATAACCATGTATGTTCACCTTTTAGGACTGAGTTAAATTTAAAACATATATTGAAGAAGATGAGAAGAAAAAAGATTCAGGAAAATAAAATGTTTATATTGAAAAGAAATCAAATAAATTAGGCAATTCATACTTTCATATCTGCCTAACTCTTGGGGGCAGCAGCAGCTATTTCTGCACATTCCACATGCCATAAATAGACAAGCCTTGCTTCTGTGTAAGTCACGGTGCCTGCTTTAACTGTCTTACCTATTTATGGCTGTGATCTTTTCCAGAATTGCTTTCTAGCTCTAAAAGTATTTTGTTAAATTACCCATCTTACAACAAATTCTTTTTTCACATTATTCTTAGGATATCACAAAGATCTTCAAATGTTCTTGGGTCACTGAATTTCACAATAATGCACATAACATATCACTGATCATTAATTTTCACCTCAAGGCCTTGGAATGCATTTCTACTAAGACAATTATAAAATAAAATAGACTGAAAAGTGAGCAAAAGTAATTTTATCAACTAAGTAAACTGAGGAATTTCCTCCCTTAACATGCTTTATTTTTATACTTTATGAAAGCACTGTGACTTATAATTATACCTATACATTTTATTAGGCACTATATATTTGAAAGCTTTGCTGGTAATTGGTAGCATTAAATTTGTCTCCTGGGAATGGAGCTCTGTCATTTTATGTCGAAAGTCACACAAGGGAAAAACAAAAGAAATCACCAGATTTAGGTAAAAACAATAAAAGAAAGAAATATTTTTTAAAATGTGTTTTAGGCCAAGGGTTTTCAACTTCTGGGCCATGGACCTGTACCGATCCGTGATCTGTTAGGAACTGGGCCACACAGCAGGAGCTGAGCGGCGAGCTAGCAAAGCTTCATCTCTGTCATCACTTCAGCTCCATCTCAGACCATCAGGCATTAGATTCTCATAGGAGCACTGGTCTCTGGTGCCAAAAAGGTTGGGGACCGCTGTTTTCGGCAACAATCTCAACAGAAGTTTCAGGGAAGTAATGAGAAGGTAGGAGAGAATGTGATGAAACCAAAATTGCTGACACTGTTTAGTTAAAGTAATAATTGCCCAGTGAGTGGCAAATATATATACAGCATACCCAGTTGATTAATATTCACATTTTAAAACGCCGCAAGTTGTGATCATTTATCTGGGGCAGGTAAACCCAACTTTGGAACATGATACATTAGGAATGATATCTTTATCTCTGACTCAGAAGAAGTGTAATGCATTGTTCTTTACATATCAGGTAGATGCCAGTTGACACCATCAGAGTTTGTAATTTAAACCTTCCCCCATTTTTAACACTTTGTCCTTATGGAAAATAATTGAATTTACAAGATCAGTAACATGAGTTACATATTTAAATCTCTAATGTGAAATTTGATTCAGCTTGCTGGATGATATCATCATCAAAATACATGTTATCTCAGATTTTGATGAGCAGGTTTTAAAACTACTCTCAAATAATAACAAATTTGTCTTGAACTTAGAATATCTATCTAAATCTATGCCCTATCAGAATTCATTGAAATGGGCAAAAACATGTAAGAAAAAGAGAAAGGAAGTAAGTTAAATTTTGGATCCTAACAGAAGTAATTTATGCCAAATAAAATGTGGAAAGATTAAAACAATGGAAAGGCAACTCCAATCCATGATACCAAGTTTAAAGAAAAAGCCTGTCTGGAAACAAGTGGAGCAAATCTCAGAGACCAATTATACATCCTCTGTCTTGGAGAGGCCATGGGCAGTGTGTTCCTATCAGCTACTCTTCAAGTAGAGACTTCTGATGGCTTCCCATGGTTTGCACTCTGAAGAGACCTCTGTGCCAAGCAGACAGTGTGGCATGGCTGCAAGCTGGTTAGTAATGAAGGCAAATAGACTAGAACAGAAAACAACAACAACGACAAAAAGACTGCCCCTGCTGACTACTAATATATGAAAGAAATCTAGCCATGCAAAACAGTAATTAGGAGTGTGAGTTCCAGCTACTTAAACTATTTGTGTAAATCTGATTTAGTAAATTATGATCAATTCCTACATCTGAAAAACAGGAATCATAATAATAATATTTTGTGCCTGCTGCTTAGATCAGTGGAGACACTAAATGTAAAGCACTAACATATATGAGACATAGAAGAAGTATTTAAAAAAATGTTAGTTAATATTATTATCACTATCCATAATGAAGCTTTCACTGCTATTTTTCCTGGCTTCATTCACTGACTATGCCATATGTCAGGCAATCTGACATATGACCTAGCAAAGCAAATTATAGACAACTTATTTCAATAGCTCTTCACTTAGTTATGGGAGAACCATAGTAAATCAAAATCAACTTTTATAGAGCCCTACAAGAATTAGAAAACAGAAAGACCCCCCAGATTTTTTTAAACAAAGATTCTTCATTCTAAAAAAAAAGAGGTTACCCTGGAGACTCAGGACCACTGTCTTACCATAAAATCAGCGACCTACAAGAAATATGAAATGACTTTAGAAAGTTTTTAATTTGTCATCTCAAGAGAATTGAAATATTCTACAGCTTTCACAATAGAATAGTCATGATACACTACGAGAGCTTGTATAGAGATTTATTAAAGATTATTTTAAAAAAATGTGTGTGTGTATATATATACACACACACACACACACACACACACACATATATATATATATATATATATATATATATATATATATATCATAATTTTTGTTCTTACCCTTCTTTTTCAACTAACAAATGGGATACTTTCTGGGTCCTCACACTATGATGAGACAGTTTGTCACAATATCCTCGATTATGTAAGTGCCTATCTGGTTCTACTGGGCTATTGGTTACAACTGTGTTAATTTTAGACTTTAATTTGAAGTGTGATTAAAGTCCAGGATAATGTTATTCAAATTTTCTTTTGTACAATAATTAGTCAATAAGCATTTATCAAAGGAACAAATAAATGCCATCAACTATGTTTTATAATGATTTTAACATCGGTCCTAGACCTTTATTTTCAAGTTTATTCCAAGGTATTTTGTATTTTGAGTAAATGAGATCTTTTTGCCTCTTATGGAATTTTCTATTTAATTGTTACCATCTGATAGGAAAGGATGCTGAATGGGACTTTTTCCTTTGCCCAACAATTGACACCTGAGGAATATTTAAACTCATGGAGGTTTTATAAATTTTTTAAAAATTTAATATAAAGAGCACTTCAAACAACAGGAGCCAGACACTTTCCCTCTGGCTTATTAAGTGTGGCAGAAATTGATAAAATACCACCAGTCTCTGCTGCACACCAGCAATTCTCCTTTTCCTATCCTGTTTCACTAAGACAGCTGAAAAGCACATGAAAAACTGCTTCTTACCTGGACATTTCTGAAGACTGAAGGCATGCAAGAGCCTGACAAGAAGGTAGGACAAGAAAGGACAATGGTGTGGTGGGGCAGATGCTCACGGTTAGCTGATAGGGGCCAAAGGGAGACAAAGCTGATACTGCAAGGAAGTGGTAGAGGGCTTGAAATAAAATTGAAAATCATGTCTCCAAAACACTATCATCTTTCTTGGGGAAGCTATTTCATTGGCAGAGGTTCCAAAAGCATATGGAATCAGTTTAAAGCCACCACTCTCTCATCCTTATCACATTTAACACAACCTGTCATTTAACATCTACACACCACCCATCTCTCTTTGGACCATGCATTTCAGAAGATTTAGAAGCAGTGTGAGAGGAGATGTCCCCAAACTAGACTTCTTCCCCACAGGACTCTGAACGAGTAGACCAAGTCCTTCACCTGAACCACGTGTCAATCAGACTATGGCTGGGTTTAAATGAGTTATTATTTATAGTATACTTAGAGTAGTGCTTGGTACATATTAAATATACAATAAATGTAATAAATAATAAAGGCGGAGAAAGGCTTTATGTCACAGAGAAACAAACCCAGTCATTCTATTTCTTCTCAGGATAAGAAAATTCAAAGGATATCACAACAGTATGTTCTAAAATAAACTCTAACTTGGAATAGTAAAAAAAAGACCACCCATGAGCAGTGGCAAATACAATGTCTTTATTCTGATAAAATTCTATGAGTTTGAGACCAAGCACTTGCTAGGAAAAAAAGTTTTAAGTATTCAGATTTCAGTTGTTACCTATTATAATTTCTTTTTTACTGACTTAATAAATAACATAATTGCACTAAACTTAAACACATTTAAATTATATTTCCATCTAGTTAATTTGGGTTTAACTTTTATTTTTCAATTTGTATGCACTTTAATTTAGGATATTTTAAAATATCTTTTAAATAGTTAACCAAGTGTTATAGTGCCATTTAATGATTATTTTTTAAATAAAAAGTTGGTTTGAAAAGTCAAGTTCAAGATTTGCTGAATCTATTTCTGGGTCCTCTGCTTTGATTAACTGTTCCTCCTATTTTTATGATAGTATTATTTTTAAGTACATAAAAATTGGGATCTCTTAATTTCATAAATGTTTTAATTGGCCCTTATGGTATCCTATCTAGTAGATGTATTTTTAATGTGCCCTTGTCTTACCTCTTTTTCTTACTCCCAGAACTTAATGTAGAAAACAAGTCTTAATCATCTTTAAAGCCACATTTAGTGACCTGAACATAAAAATGTTTCATATATACTAAAATAAATTTTGGAAAAAGTATAAGTAAAATGTGTATATGCATGTATGTATGTATATCCAGATATATCTAAATGATGTGGAATTTCATATACATTATATGAAACTGGTAATGCTATTTATAAAGATTCATACAAAGGTGTAAAAACTTGTATAAACTAGGTATGTGAAGCTGGCTCTTTGAGTATTAGGCAAAAATAGAATATCGTTATGGATAAGACACTACTCTACAAAGTAAATTATTGCTCTATTTGAGTACATAGTCAAGATGACTTTGGGTTTCAGTTTAAATTTCACAGACAAATAGACACAATTGACCTCTCTGCTTCTGATAGAAAACCAATGAAAAAAAGAAAAATTTCAAGCCAAGGCATTCTGTCATGGGAAATTCTGAAACAAAATCCTGACTACTCTTTGTCAATCCAATGTCACTTATTTTCATCATTGTATGACTATTTCTGACCATTGCTTTTGTTGACAATTCACTTTGCCTCTCAGTTTGGTAATTAATCTGGTAATTTTATGTAATTAGTTAACACTCTAGCCTTGTCATTTTCATAGCACTGTTTGTTGTAGGTGAATCAGTCCATCTTCTTCCCAATTTTCTGCCTATTGCATGAACTTCTCATTTCTCAGAGGTACTGGGGAAATCCCTCTCACCCTGTCTTATTTATCTGAATTATGAGATCAAGAGAACTGTGTGATTTACCAGGAGTTGCAGGTTTTCTTCCTTTGGACTTTCCCTGCTACAATGGTAAGCTGTCCACCCCTAGACCAGGCTACGCACAGTGTCTAAGGCTGTTTATATCTGGGGAAATAAGCTGGCAGGGGAGTACAAAGTTATTGCTATCCCAATCTCATCAGTGAACTTCATTGCCTGACCTTGTATCCATTTACCCTCTGACAACAGTGCACCTTTTGTCATGACACAATGTGCACCTTTTTCACCCAGCTTTTGGCCAACGTCAAGGTATTTGATGGACATTTCATTCTTCTTTTCATCCTTAATGCTGGTGTCATTAAGAAGTGTCATGGTCTTTAAAAAAAAATGCACCAAAAGTGATTTTGTCTCCACATCTCTCACCTTCTGATCCACACACTTTAGTAAAGGCAGTTTGGTTACTAAATATAGCAGTTTCCCAAAACTGTTCATCCTTTCTTGGCCATCTCCTGGGTAATGACCAAAATCACATGGTTAAGCAGTTATAGAGATCTATTTTGAAACTTTTAGATTCCACCATTCTATTCCTGGCCTTTATGCTCCTTTTTCCTCACTAACAATACCCTCAGGCTGGCCCACAGGTAGTCTTTGGGTGGCAGCCTAGCCAAAAGGTAGCCTACGGAATTCAAACTTAAGTTTGATTTAGCTACCTCAATCTCACATTGGGTTGATATGGTCCTCAGGTCATAAAGTTAACAATTACTTGCTCGAGTACACTGATCTCTGAGTCCATGACAGAGACTCACATGAGTCAAGGTGAGGGATATAAGGCATCTCAATAAATTTTATTAAAATGTCCTTATCTTTCTTTAGTCAGACACTCTACACAAAAGTTCTGGATGCATGAAGATGATTGGAGAAAAGGTGAATTGATAGCTACTGGAATGGAATTCACTGATTTTATGGGAGTCTAGGGAGAAGAATAGCTGACATCTGACAAAGGAACACCTTAAAACCCAGAAGGTACAGAGCAAGGAGGGACATTAATGATCTTTTGTCTTTCAGAGCCACTATGGTGAAAAACATCCTGGTATACTCTATTAAAAGGTACCAAGCTGCTTCAATTTAAGTGACTTATAGACCACCCACTCCCCTACTAAATGGTGGTGACCATTTCTGATCACCAAAAGTCAATCAGAAACTTTAGGGAGTGGCCTCACCTCTAGCAGCTCCCAGGCAAAATGCCTGTCAGTACCTTTAAATGTCTTCCTAACCCATTCCCATCTCTATCACTGGGTCATTCCATGAGATGGGTGAGCGCCACCTGGCAGGTGGTGTAGACAAATGTTAGACCAACCGCTCTAAAGGCTGCACTAGAATTGGTAAACCTAAGTTTTACCAGTTGCTCAGGAGGCAACATTGTAGTTACTGTTAACCTGTCTCAACTGATGTAGGTTATACTTGGAGTGAACAATTGCCAAGACTGTTATAATAGATACAACTGTACTACACACCATTCTTTCAGACTAAGGTGGAACTTATGCAATCACTAACACATCACTGTACCTAGATTAATTGCTCTGAAAAAGTGGGAAGGTCAATGCAGAGGCTTAAAGAGTAAGCCATGTGTCTTTTTAAAGTATATACCCTGACATTTATGGAGTTCGTTCAGCTGAGTCTAGGACCCTGGTGGTCATGGTTCACATTAATTCTTCAAGTTGGCTCCATCTTGCTGCTTGAAGTCTTCTTCACAGTAGTTTCATTAAATGTTGTACAAGACAAATTGAACTGATATTGGTCCAGACTATGTTGATAAGATTAATCAGAATGGCACACTTATTTGAAAATTTGAGTTTGGCTCAGAATGTATAGAGCTAAGAGGGTGGTTTCTGGAGAAAAAGCCTGCCAGGGTACTGAGCATCCCTTCATATTCTTGCTGAGTATGCTAGATTGTAAAACTCATCCATCTCCTGATACTGAGCAGTTGTTCTAGCTAGTCACATAAGCAATTAAGTAGGCCAAGTCTACCAGAGTGTGAAAAGCATGTAACTGTTTGCTCTCCAGTAGAAATGGGATCTGCTTTTTTGCCATTTGCTTTAATATTTGCTGCTTGCTCAAAAAAGTGCTTTGGTCTGGGTTACTCAGCTGTGAAACAAACCCACTACGTGTGCAGCATCTATCTGGGCCCACTGCATGGACCCAGCAGGACTTGGAAGGCAATGTCAAAGAAATATGCTGATACTCATGCTACTGGCTGTGCCAAGAGTAATAAAGTCCTCTGTCCCTGACTTGGAAGTCTTCTATCTTCTGCCAACATGCATGTAATGGTGGTCAGCTGACTTGTCAAATCTCAGAACCTTCACAGTTTTTGAGAGAACATGCATTTTGAATGGGATATAATTGTATTCTATTTAAGCATCTCTTAACCATAGTCCAAAAATATTTTCAAACATATCCTTATAATTTATAAAAGGCACACTAGCTAGAAAGTAACTGGGCTAGTATTTGAACTATGCAATATGAATGCAGAGCATGTTTTTAACTAGTCTCCTATACTTCTCTATATGTTGATGTAGTTTAAAAACATTGGAAAATTTTCCATTTTATTCAGTAAATTTCCCATGTCTATTTTATGTAATTTTGTTTATAACTCATTAAACATGAAATTTTTCAAAGTCCTATTTTCTAAATTGGTAATCACTTTATCTAAACTTAACTAATCTGACCATCATTCTCTTTACATATATGTTTTAGAACATATAAATGTTTTTAAAACAAACTGTTTAATTGTAACATGCCCATGTTTCATATCATAATTTATCTTTTGAATATAACAGTTAAAAGGAGTTTGACTCAATATTAAATATAAATAAAAGCCAGTTATATCAGAGTTCTTTAATTAAAAATTTCCAGAAATCTAGAGGCAAGAGTTTACAAAGTAAAATTAAAATCTTTGTTACTTTGTTCCAAATTAGAATTCATAGGAAGTGCTGACTGAAATTATCCCTGTTCTGCCATTCACTAATTAACCTAGAAGAGAAAAAGAAATTTAAAATCATTTCAATGTGTTATTGAAATATTTTCTGAAACATAAAAGAAAAAAATATGACTTACAGATACCCTATGTAAGAATACAAAGTAAGTCAATTTCAGAAACCTTCTAGTTCATCTTAGCTCAAGCTTGTTCTAGTCTTTCTTGAGGTTTTACACCATTTCAACAACAGAGCTACCCTAGACTGATGGTATCAGTTCATGAACACAAGGATATCCTACTCCAAATTCTCATCACTTCCTTTCAGCCCTCTCTTTAGTCTGTTAAGTAAAGGTTTGTACGAAACACCATATGTTCGTGCTTATTTTCAAAATCTTTCACTAGTTATTAAATTCATCTCTTTTATATACATATGTATAGATTGTGACTTTTCACTTACACACGTATCCCAATTAATGAGTGCACTTCTTAATAAAATTGTCAAGATTCCACTTCTTAGTCCTTCGAAATATTCAGAAGGCTCCCCTTTAGAGTTTACTACATCTTGATCTACGTCTTTATTTCCTTCTAGTTATACCTGCTGTTTGTCAACTTTAAAGACAATTTTAAATTATATTTCTCATCCTCATGTTCTAAAATCTGATTTCAAAATAAACTGTTGGAACATAATTCATTTGTAATTTGGGCTTCCTAGAATTTTATATTAAAATATAGAAAACCTCAAAAGATATAATAATGAAAAATTAATATTGTGCAAATTTTTCATATTAAGACTATGAAGTCTAATGCTTAAAAAGATTAGGGACATGTCAAACATTGACAAACATTCTTCTAGTTGGGAACATGGCTCTGAGTCAAACTGACCCAGACTTTAGTTTTAATACCATTATCTTTTAGTATGTGAACATGGATAAACTACTTAACTACCTCCATCTTAGGTTAGTCATCAATAAAATGTGGATATCACCTAACTTCACAGGGTTGGGTACAACATAAATGGCACTTAGTTGTCAAAGTGGGTCAAGTAAATCTGAGCTATTATTATCTGATGAAAAATTCAGCAGGAAATATATCATGAGAATATGGTAGAATATGGTTTCTCCTTCATTCTTACTTACTTTGCCACTTCTTGACATTCCAACAATGTGAAAAATCTGCTAGAAAATCAAGAAATATAGAAATTTTGCATATATGGACAATGTGGAAAAAAGTTTGTGACTGAAAGGCAGAGCAAGTGACATAGTATTAAAAGTGCCTCAATAATAAATTTACTTCATTAGATTTGTAGCTAAAACTGGCACTTTTCAGTTAAGTTGAAACCCCAATCACTATTTCCTTGGAGATATCTCACATGTCTATGCCTCTGGATTAAATGTTTATTAGCCTTCATTGGGGATCTCTTTTGTGCTACAAACTGTGTTGTGCTATTTCACATATATTATCTTTCACTGTACCTGAAAAACTACCCTCTTTAGTAGGTATTATTTTTATTATTGTATAATAACAAAACTAATGCTTAAAAAATAGAACATCTTGAAAAAATCATAGCTAACAAAATTCTAGGCCTCTGAATTTTAAAATAATCCTCAGAACCCTGAAATCTTTCTTAGAAATATAAAATCTTTCAAACAAGTAAACTTGAATATTTTAATATAGAGTACATTGAAATACTAAGATACTATCACAAATTTTAGATTTTGTAACCCTTCTAATGCTCTTTTTTTTCCTTCAGTTCAAAAATAATACCTAAAATAGCATAATTTTCTATGGCAAGAACATCATTATTATCCACCTACAACCTAATTAGCATTATTTACTCATTTGGTATTATACTTCAGCTCAAATTGTTTTAATGTTGACTACATTTCATTTTTCTGCCACACTATATCTTTATTTTTATATGCATCTTGTCAATTAGAAGTTCTAATTAACCTTTTTTTTCTGATTCCAAATCCATGACAGAAGAAAAAAAGTTAACACCTCCATGTAAAATTATTAGGTTAGTAGTCTAAGTTTTTAAAGTTATGATTAAAGAGAGAAAATAATTTAGTTCAAGGATGAAGGATAAAATCATGAGTAAGAGAATGCAATCTGAGTTTTCTTAGCCCTTCTCTGAAGCTATTTGCTCAAAAACACTATGGATATATACAACTGCAAAAAACTGGCAATATTAATCCAAACTATATGTGAGCTAACAGAACCAAGTCCCGGCAGAGACCAGAACACCAAGCAGCTACAATCCTGCTCAAAATCCCTCACCCAAACCACACTGCATTCTCCCTCCCCATCGCTCTCTGTCCCCATTGCACTTTCTATTTCACTGTAGATGACTAAGAGAGAAGAAGTCTTGAGGCACAGCACACAGGAGAGCTTTGTCAGAAACAAACAAACAAACAAAAAACCTTTAAAAGCCCTGGAAATACCACACAATGTGTACCAGACACATATAAGCAGTTATATACTACTCCAGACTCTAAACTACAGTCAGAATCAAAGAGCCAGAGCAGGAGAAAATTTCAAAATAGCAGTTCCACAGATCCAAACTACATAATACACACTAAGAAAATGGAGCTAAGGCTAATTTTTTTGTTTTGTTTTGTTTTAATTCTAGATGTAATTTAAAAAGGGAAATATTCCAACAGCCTAAGAAAGATGAGGCAGGTAAATACAATTTCTTCCTGGCTTCAAACTAACAACTGATATATGTGTTCTCTTTTAAAATTTAGTGAACAGAAACAAATAAATAAAACTATGGGTTTATAAATAATAGTAAATAAAATAAAGAATAAATTTGCTAGTATTTACATGTTTATTACTATTGGCCTATCATTCCTTAAAATATTTAACACATATCTACTCATTTAATCCTAACGATAACTCTCTACAGTCAGTGGCATTTTTATTATCATTTTATAGATTAGGAAAATAAAGCAGAAGTAATCTACTAGGTTAAGGTAAGTGATTTGCCCTGGGCCATTCAGCTGACATGAGTTGGTAAAAATGGGATTTAAACTCAGACATTGGGCTATAGACACAGGCTTAATACTATATTTTATCTTCTATATAGAGAGAACGTCTAAGATAGATTCTAAAACACCTAATTGGCATCTTCTCCAAGTCAGGAGGGAACCAGATAAACAGGAGGCTCTTGGGGATAAAAAAAGTCTGATGAGAAAGATACCACCAAATATCCTGCTTTCCACAGCCATCTTCCAAATAGGATTTCATATCTTTTTCTTAAAACGTAATCTACATATCAAGGCAAAATTTTGTTTAAAGTCCTTAGGAAAAAACACAATCGTAAAGAATATTTTTAAAATAAGATTCAAATACATTTTTGAAAATATTTGTTTGGTAACATCAGAGTGTCAAGCTCTACAAAACAAGAAAATGGACTATAAGGAAAAGACAGGCTAGGATGAATAAGATATTATAAAGAAGCTGGCAGAAATAAGAAAAAATGCAAAAAAAAATTGTGAATGCTGAAGCTCAATTAAAGTCCATATTGAAGGCAGTAAAAAGCAGAATTAACAACTGAAAATTAGTGATATGGAAAAAAACATAAAAAGTTCTTTGAAAATAGAGAGGGAAGTCACTGAAAGAAAAGCTACAAAAATACAATAGAAGTAGGAGTAAGAGAACAGAGAGCAAATCTACACATTCATTTCATTGCTTCATTTCAACAAATATTTATTTTTTTCCCCTAAGACTTCATGAAACTCCAAGCCTCTTGCCTCTTAACTCATGTTTATATTCTCATGGAACTCATAAAGTGAAAGAAGCTAACCTCTTACCCTCATTTTGTTTGAATTTTAGTAAAATTCCAAGTATTCCCATAGAAGAAACTAAAACAAACTAGACTATATTCAAAGATATTAACAGGAAACTTTCTAGAGCTGAGGGTGGGAAGAACCTAAATCTCTAGATCACAATATGACACTGAAGAGCAGACACATATACACAAATGAACCAAGGACATATTCTCTTGACATTTTTTTTCTTTTTTGAGTTTCAAGGGTAATGCAAATAAACTTTACTGCAGAGTACACATATTTTCACTGCTAAACAAATCCCCCCACCTATTTCACGATTTGGCATGAATGATACCTTCTCACTGATTCTGTACCAGCCAACCTATTTATCCCATTTTACTCTACTTTCGTAAATGCTTAGCACTCTGCACCTGCTGAAGTGCTACGTAATTTCTTATAAATTATGACTAGAAGGTAAGCTCTGTGAGATGGAACTCTTTCATACTACTCAGTGATAAATCCCAAGAACAGAAAACAGTGCCTAACTCATACTAGGTATCAATTAAGTGCTAGTTTTGTTAAGAAATGAAGTGCCTAGGAAGGGAAAAGAGGGTACGTTACATATACGGGAAGAAATATCAGTCCCCAAGAAGTTACACTTGTGTGGTTGGAATGACAGACTGGGGTCAAATAATGACCATTTTCAGTTGAACAAGCAGAGCCATGGACAGCTCAAAATCTAAATTCTATTGTCTCTAGAACTATCTCCAGATTTCTTAGAATAAAAGTTCTTCCTCATTATTTGACTCCAGTCTACGATTCCAACCATATTTCTGGTTCTTCTCTAAGTGGGAGGCAAGGAGAATCCAATAGTCTAGACATCAAACTGACCAACGTAAAAGAAGAGAGGGTCTTTGAATCCATTGAACCATTGGCTTCTCCTTTTCTTTTCCCTTTTTCACCATCCTTCAACAAATTCATATAATAGTATATAAAATTCTCAAAGACTCACCATCTTACATATTCAGCCCTATTTCTCCCCCATCTCAACACCATATATGTGCACACACCATGCACACGGTCTATTCTTCAGCCACAGCTATTCCGCTCACAACAACATATATAAGATACATGTCAAACTTCAAAAGTTCCTAGGCAAAAGGTTCAATACTTTATGTCAACTCTTCCCAAATACATCAAAAATTCAGTGCGATCACAATCAAAATCTCAACAAGTTTTGCTTTTTTTTTTTTTTTGAACTTGTTGATTCTAAAGTCCATCTGGAAGCAAAAGTGTGCAAGAGCAGCCAAGATATTTTGAAGGAAGTAGAATAATAAGGGAGGACTAACATTTCTTAATATCAAAATATACAAATAGTTGCAGTGATTAATATAGTGCAGTTTCGGTGCAGAAATAAATCAATGAAAAATAATAAAGTTTACAAATATTGGAATCTGAGTGTTAGGTAGTTGGATATGAGTAACAGGGGAACAAAGGAATAGAGGCCCATCCTAGAGAACACCCTATTGGTAGTTAGAGAATCCATCTGCATCCCCAAAGGCAAAGGATAGGAAGGCCATAACCTGTAGCTTGTTTAATCTGGCCACAGACGCCTGTGCAGAAGGTACTACCCTAATACTTCACAAGCCAATCACCTAGGAGTGCCTTTGGAACCACCCATCACTGCCCAAATATAAACAGACCTTCCCAGTTCTGCATTGTTACAGCTCACCTTGCTGAAAACCTGCTCCCCTCTTGGGACACACTCTGTCTTATCTCTTCCCCTCCCAAATTCCACAAGGCTGCAGCCTTCCTTAGAGGGGCCCATCTCCTTCTAAAATGTACTTTCAATAAATCTTATTTTTTCTAAATCTCACCGACCTGTAATTCTTTGCTACATCAGTGGGGAAGAAGCGAGGGACAACACACAATGCCATCGCCTTCCTCCTCTTCCTCCATGCCACTGTGGAGATGCCAGATTTCACATCACCCCAGTGGTGACGTGAGAATTAGGATAAGTGAACTATGACATTTGTTGCAACTTCACTTAGTGTTTTTCTTAAACAGACACAACATAAATGTTCAATCTAAGGGGAATGGTTAAATAAACCACTGTATATGCCATAAAATATGATATATAAGGAAGAATATGTATAATATAACTTTCAGAAAAAAATAACTTATAGTATGGCAAATGTGTATATTTTATATAATATATACCATATTAAATATTATAGATATAATATTCATGTATGTATATACATACATATATATGTAATATGCTTCCATTTTTATAAAATAATAACACTAAAACAGCAACAATAAAAAAACCAAATGTGTCTACATATATGCATGGACAGGTTAAAAACATCAGCTAGCACACTAAACTGTGAACAGTGAGATTTGGAAATTTTTAAACATATTTTATATATTTTATTTCCTATAGTTCAGTGTTATTGGGAATTTTAAACAAGAAGTTTATATCATATTTTACTTTTGTAATTAAGGATATTTGCACATGTATCATGCTATCAAATTTCAGGTTTTTTAAAAAACATATCCACTAAGTCTCACATCAAACCTGTGAAACATAACCTCATATTAATATTCAATTTTACAAATAAAAAGAAGTCAAAAGATGTTCCATACAATGTAATTGGAACGCTTAAGCGCCACAAAGTTGATAGCCGCCTTTATATGCCAAGCAACTAGAACAGTAGGAAATACATTGTATGTCTCAGTAAATGCTCAGTGACATGAATAAAAATCAGACGTCGTTTCTAGGGGCCAAGAATTTAAACATCTAGTTTTAGGTTCTTCCTCCTCTCATACTCTGTATTGGTGAGCCCTTTGTTAAACACTGCTCAACAACTCTGTGCTCAGCCTTCTCGTTAGTGATGCTATAATAGAATGGGCTCGGGAATAGGTCTAGAACATAATGGACTCAGCCAGCTAAAGCCATTAATTCTGAAGCAATTATTTTGACAAAAAAAGTCATCCTACCTTTAAAATATAGTTTATGCAATTGAATTTATAACTCCTATTAAATATATGCTGTGACTCTTAAGTCCCCATGCAAATTGAAAGTAATAAATAGCATTAAAACTAACAAGGTAATCACTTGGTAACCTACTTTAAATGGTGTCTGCATCAAGCCATTTAACTCTGTATAGTATATTTTTTTCATAACTATGATCATAAAGGAAGCTTTAAAACATAATTTGAATTCAATGACACAAAAAATTAATGACCAATATAGATTTCTGTATTAGCCTTTCAAGTGGTCAATGTTTTGCCTGCATTCAGTGGAAAAAATGCCCCAGAATCCTCAATTCAATAATGACCAAAAGGTGTCACTTGCTTGAGCAAGATGGCTTAAAGGATACAAAACAAATAATTACATCAGCATATCGGTAAAGTCACTGAGAGAAAATAATAAAGGCATGTAATTGGGATACTTAAACATCATCCAAACAGCATAATTGGAAAAACTACATTTTTCACTTTTGTATGAAAACACTCTGCAGGAATTTTTACACCCACAGAATCCACAGAAGTTCTAGTGAGTGTCTGCCTAGCTTGATATTTCTTCTTTTCTGACTGTATCTCCTGAGTGCCATTTCTAGATTGAGTCCCTGTATTATAGATCTTGTATCTTAAAGATAGACAATTTCTTCACATAATCTCACACTATTATGTAATTTAGCACTGGGTGACAACATTTGTTAAGATTTTTAACCTGGTTTGCTGTTGAATCCATCACTCATGTTATGTAAATGTTAGTAGGAGAAAGTTCAATGGAAAAAAAAAATCCACGATTTAGTAAAAAATAACAACGGTCAAGGGTTTTGTAAATCAGTCTGCGAGGATGCTCTAAAGGATATCCTTCCCTTAGAGTTTGAGTTACTGTCATTCACACTCTAGTGGGGAAATCAAATTCTTCAAAATCTAATTTCCCAGGTAGAAATCTAATTCTCTAAGTCTTTCCATACTCTGTAATGATGCTTTGGGCTCCACATTGATTTAACAGGAAGGATAAAAAAAAAAGCACCTTACAAAAAAATACAAAAATAAAACACCAGATAGCCTTTTATGACTCCAAAGAGATCTGCTTTTCAAGTGTATAAGAGAAAAATACCACTCATAATTTATTTTATCTAGATAGATAGCAAATCGATATTAAGCATTAAAATAAAGACTTTTAGCCTATTAGACTAGCTCTGGAATACTAAATAAAAAAGTCCTTAATAAGTTAAAAGCATTGAAAATTTTAAATAAAGAAAATGGTATATATGACTATAGTAAAAAATGAGTTTTGGTATTTAACATTTCTGAAACATTTATAAAAAACATAATAAAGATTACACGAGAATAATGAAATAGCTATAGAGGATTAATTTTAAGTACTGATTGTCCACTAAATGAGATTTTATACACACACACACACACACACACACACACACACATTTATGTATACCCATACAAAAAATATATACAATCATGTATATATACGAATATATATATATATGTGTGTAATATATATACCTACTATAGGCAGTAAAATATTTCAGGCTCAGAGTGATAATTTTACTTGATTTTTGTTTTTCTAGGGAAGAGATTATAGATTTATAATCTCTAATTTTATAAAACACTGCTTTTCCTGTAAAACTGTAGAAAACGCATCATAATTGTACACCAAGTCCATTTAAAAAGGAATGAAAAGTCAACATGACACTGTCTCCATTGGGGCAATCTGAAATCTGTCATGCTCCAGTTGCATTGAGGGGCACCTCAGTTCTTTTTGCCGATACAGTAAAGAATTATGGTTTAACAAGATTTAGGAAGAGTAAGATTTATTAAAAGTACATTTTTAGAAGGAGATAGGCCATGCCAAGGAAAGCTGGAGTCTCGTGAAATTTGGAAGGTAAAAGACAAAGGATAAAGTGCCCCAAGGGGAAGTAGGAAGGTCTGTATTAGAGCTGTGATAGGAGGTTACCAGGGTGGTCATAGGTGATTGGCATGTGAGGTCATGTTGACTGACATTTGGCTGTTATAAAATGCTCTGCCTACTGCGCATGAGGTTACCCAGAATTCAATCTGCTATAATTAGATTCATGAACTTCTGGGCACAGGCATGATATTACAATGATGGTATAGTGAGGCAGAGGTAAAAAAGAGAGTTAGAGTAGTCCTCACTGTACAAGCATTTGTGGCTGGATTAAACCAACTATAGGTTTATGGCCCTCCATTCCTTTGTCCCTCAGAATGCAGGGTTGATTTATAACTATAAAATGGGTGTTCCAGGGATGTCCTAAGGAAAGTCTCTGGGCTGGGCCTTCATTCCTTTGTTCCTCAGTCGCTCCTGTCTACCTAAGTACCTAATAATAGGTTTTCTTAGGGATAGCACATAAGAAGAAAAATATTAACAAAATAAAACAGGGTCTACATCGGTAAAACATATATATATATATATATATATATATATATATATATATATATAATATTATGTCTGAATATAATCTAGTAAAGATTCATGAAGTCAAAGTTATGAGACTGAAGGGCATTGATTTGTGACAAGGGATATGCATGTGTTGTTCAACAATGCATACTCATTTGCTAAATATAAAATACAGGCTTTGTAGAGAAGATAAAAGGAAATTATGGTTCTTCAAAAAGTAGATTCTCCAAAATGGCAGCTTCAATCAGATTATTCCAAGATACTTGCACATGTTTAAGAGCAGAGCCTTCCTTCATGAGACTCTTTTAGTATCCTGTGCAACATTTCTCCCTCGGTGTTTCAGATTTGAATCCCTCAGTTACTCTGAGTTTCCCAATGGCTGCAACCCTGTTTATACTCATTTTTATACCCTATTATACTGTGGATGTCATATAATTTGGGTATTTGGAAAGAAACAATATATTTTAATCATTTTTTGTTAGAGAAAGTACTAGGAATCATTTTATGGATGCTCAGTATCTCATCATTCACTTACATTTACTGAATACCTACTACGTGCTGAGCATTGTGCACATACTTAAGTCAACAGAACAAAGCACTAAATTACTTTTAATTGAAAGAATGAGGCTTCAGATGATTCATTTATTATTCAATAATATTTAGTGCTTCACATAAATAAAAATATTCATCAAAAATAATGATTCTACTTGTTCATAAATGAAATTCACTATGACTTTGAGGGCAAGATGACATTTGGTGGGTTAATTCCCTTTGCTGGAGAAATTGCTGTGACTGCTCTTCTAGATACATTTATTCCTGGATTTCTCTCTCTCTCCTCCACTCAGTCATACCGCAACATATTGCATACTGCTTTAACTTGGAACAAACACCAACTTCAAAATTCAATTTGCAGAACATTAAAAATAGACTGAACATATCATGACAAATCAAACGTTTTGAAATAACACTGTTGGCAAGGTGGCTTTTACTTAAAATTGAAAATGTTAACATTTTGCAAGAAGGTGAATTATTTTTCTTGGCAGATATGTTTTAAAGAACATTGAAAGGAAATACTGAATAAGAACAAAAGTTTCTAAAGTAAGATCAGTTCTCTTAAAGGAAATAAAAAACATCAAAGAGAAATTGACAATAAAATATATATTCTTTTCTATCTGAAAAAAAATCTAACTTTATCTGAACAAGAGCTACCTATCCATAAAGCAATAGAAAGTCTTACTTAATAGCTCAACATATAAAATTATAAACTATATTAATCTGATTCTTCCAGTTATATTTCAAATGTCAGCTACCAATTCAGCAAAACCAAATTTTCCTCATAGATTGGCTTTGAGGAGTTTCCAGACACCTCCACTTTACATTGCTTAAAGTGAACACATGACAGTCCCTGAAATTAGCAAGACATTTGCTTCAGGGGAAAATAAAAAGAATTACCATAATGTTTGGGCTCAGAATCCATAATATGAGTACGTACAGGCGTTAAATCCAATTACCTATATTCAATCTGTGGCCATTTCTTGTGGTACTGTTCACTCATCTATTCATTCAACCAACCAATATTTGTTAAATGCCAAGCCCTTGTACTAGTTGCTGAGCCATACATATTAAAAGATTAGTCACTAGTCTTGGAAACTTAAATCCCAGCCCAGCTCCTCAATCTCTCTCTCTCTCTCTCTCTCTCTCTCTCTCTCTCTCTCTCTCTCTCTCTCGTATTTAAAATAACTATCAAATAGTAAACACTCGGCAAACCTAAATTTTGAGAAGCTTAAGATAATAAATATTTTATGATGCAATGCTCTCATTTAGAAGATGCCTGTTTATAGCTTTTAAACTACAGATATTGATTGCTCTATGAAATCACTTTAGAAACTTTATGTGTGTAAAGAATATTAAAAACAGATTGAGGAGCATGTAGCCATGGTAAGATATGTCACATAATCTCATTTTTCTAAATTTTTGTGGTATAGTATAATTCTAGAAATCATATTTAAAAAAAAAAAGGCATTAAAAGGCAGAGCACTAAAATGCTGCAGTGTTCCTGGTTTTCATCTGTTCAGATATATGTCTGCAGTTTCCAGCTTTCACAGTAAATTGATAATAAGGATGTGCCTGGAAGGCACAATCCTGATAGAGTTTATGCAGTTGCCGTTGATTACTCAGAAAGACTCAATGTTATCAGGGGATATTTTCCAGTGAGCAAAAAGAGGTGGTGAAAAGTAGATTACAGGTATTGGACTTCCTCATAGAGAGAGGAAAATAAGTGCAGACTCACTAACAGAATATAATTCTTATGAAGTGGACTTGAATTTTTCATTAACTCACTTATTTCCCCTAAAACTTGAAGTCTATTTTTCAAGTGCCATGATATGAATCCTTAGAAACTATACTATATTCTGAGGGGGGGGGAAATCTCGAATCAGCCTGGTGTCTAAATTTATTCTGTTCTCATAAAACTGACCATTTTAAGAAATACTTTCCAATGCTCTATTTACTACAACTCTAGGTTTTCTTTTTAAATAAAACTTTCATTTTAATTCACTTCTAAGGATTTATGGTAGGGGTTTATGGTAAAGATTTCCTTTTCCTTTTCCCTAAATAAATGATCTTTATTTATAATCATAAAAAAACATTCAACAAGGTTGAGGTATGGCTTACTGCATGATAAACTAAGTTAATTATTTTTAGGTAGAATAGTTGTGACTCTCAAAACACACAAATAACTAAAAGAGAAATAAATTAATGAATACAACCATTCTGTGAGGCCACAAGATCTCTGTCTTTGGCCCTGGCTATGATCAAAATACAAAATAATTCTCTAGGCCAGTACAATCACTTACTAATGATAGACTGATTTAAATAAAATCTGCATTCCTCCTAATAAGATTTTGTTGAAGTTTCACACTACTTAAATAAGTGTGAATTCTCACAGAAGACATAGGACTCCTGGATAAGGGACAATGAACTTTATTATTCACAGCAAAATAAGAAGTATCAGCATAATTGTTGAACCAGCATAGCTGGTTCCCTGAGCAAGGATTCCCAGAGGGTGACCCAACGGTGTATGTTGAGCTTGCAAGTGCTGTGGGACATGTCACCAGAGAGTAACCCTGAGCTTAGGAATCTGCTACTTTTACAGGAAGTAGTGAACGAGCTTTTGTTCTGCCCAGAGGGAGACCAAGAATAGCTCAGGACTAAATGATGCATTCTTGGGATGCATTTCCTTGCTTTTCTGAATCACCTGTTGGACAATTCCAAGACAGGACACAGTTAAAAGAATGGTTTGACGCACTCTGCAAGACATGTAAGAGCACAAGTGAAACACAGTGGATGGCCTTGCACCAGATCTGAGAATTGTTTGGTATGTTCCTAAGGTTGGTAAGTACTGTGCTCCTAACTAAAAACGAAAAAGCAGTTAAAGAACAAACCAAGCAAATCATCTACTTCCACTCTTACTTTTCTTTTTGAAGCTACATGAGGACATGGGCATTTATTTGCTTTTTAAACCAATGTAATTTCAGGGTCTAAGAGAAAACCTGGCCCACAATAAGGATTTAATATCTTTTTCTTGAATGAATGAATGAATCATCCTGTTAGGCATATTGCTGATTAACCACTTAGATAGGGTGTATTTTGTGCTTGAATTGCCATTCTTGGCTATAAAAAAATGTTGAATGTTTTCTGTCAACTAATATTAAAGGTTTTCTAGTCTCTGCTTTGATGCCCTAGGTCACCAGACTCTTGCTTTAACTGCCTGCCCTTTACCTCAAGGTTATTATATTAGTAGCCTATTTCTGCTCTCCACAGTTGTGCATCCTTATCTTCTTTCCTCCTGATTCTGACACCTGTCCATATTGGTTAAAAGGGCCAATTTCTCGGTCAGAGTCTAGTTTCAAAATCTGGTTTACCTATCCACTAGCTGTGTGAGCTCAGACAGATTTCATAATCTCTCTTGAACTCATTCTTTAAAATGCTAATAATAATAGAATCTACTTTATGAAAATGTATTAAAACATGTAACCTGTTTGTGGAAAGGGTAGACTCAGAAGAATTCTAAAAGGAACTTAAAATTATTATTTTTTTAACATTATATCCTTTCAAAATCAACTTTGGAGTACCCTTTCTTCCCTTAAAATTTTGGGTATACTCTTTAGATTTTAACCACTTTCAGAATTTAATTAACAAGTAGTACACGTATTATATATTTAAGCTACTAAAACTTTAATCTTAACCAGTTAACTTCTCAATACTTCTCTAGCTCAGGCATGACCAACAAATTCCAAAGGTGGACAGTAAGGGTGGGACTTACCTTTTTATTCTGGTATTCTTCCCCTCCCATTCTAAGCCCTACCTCTTCCTCTAAGCACTGCCTTCTCCTCTTAGCCTCTATCACTAAATGTCTTCTGCCTCCCAAATTGGAGGAGTGAAGGAGGAATATGAGGATAATTTAACTAAAACTGTTGAAATTCATATACTCGTAATCTCTATTAGGATACTTTACTGAGTTATTCAAAGATCACCTTCTACCCTCATTGAGATCTTGCAATATCTCATTCCTCCGCAGAAGAGTCAAAACCTCTCTGGCAGACCCCTCAAGACTCACTCAACTCCAGCTGTACATCCCATACAGCTTCTTTCTGCTAATATCACCACACCTGTTGGAGGTAAATGGATTTGAAAACATATGTCTTTTAATTGGAAACCCCCAAATCTTAGTCATCGAAAAAAGAGAAACACTCTTACATCTTATGATAAACTTTATAAACCTATTCGAATTTTTTGAGGAGAGGAGCAACTTTCTTCAAAGCATTTAATCTCACAACAACACTACAGTGAGAAATGAGGCAAGCAAAATAGTTAAACATTAGTGTATCTGTTGTTGTACCTTACTAATCATTCATTTGAGAAGCCTCAGAGTTAAAATTTGAGAGTGTCCAATTTCGGACAAGTATGTAAGAAGAATAATAAAAGGGAGTGGAGGAGATAACTGAATTTCATGTAGCAATATAATTAGAAAATCATTAAAAGTATCAGAAGAGGGTATATACTATGTTCATTGTCTGCTGCTCTATTTCCATAGTAATTTGATTGTCAAAGAAAGTTTTACTAAGTTAGAGCTTATTTTATACATGACTACATTACCTGTGATGATAAAATAGATATCTAGGATCTTTTTAGGTCTCTGTATTACTTCAAATAATTTGGTCAACCTGTCATGAAAGTTGTGCTATTCTTTGGACTTCTGTTAAAATATTTGATATCTATCTGTCTGTCTGTGTGTCATGAAAGGGAGCCAAGATCAAGTCCTCCAATGAGAGTGGTATTTTTGAAACCTGTTAGATCAACTGCCTTGCTTTTTTCCTACATGTAATAAAGCAGATGCTTCTTATTGATCAGACTTGATAGAAGCTGATTTCTGTGAATTTCTCTAACATCATAAAGTATTATTAATACTATTATTATTGATCACATTAATGTTCATTTTGTATTCTTTTATTTTGCTTCAAATGCTCTTCATTTCAAATCCTCATATTGTCTCTCACACTTTCTTAAATTTTCTTCTTCTATCTACCTATTTATTTCTGACTATATAAAATCTTTCCTATTTGGGTACTTTAGTATCAAAATTACACATTTCTCCACAGAATGTCAACAAAGATTTTAGATGCTAGATGACCATTTGGAATACCTGGGTAAAAATACATATCTATAATGTTGAGAACAGAGGATAAAGGAAACTAATTTCTATATATATCTTTTGTGGCTACATTTTTACTGTGTCACGAAGAGTTTATGTTTTAATTAACTAATAATATCTAACATTTGTAATATGTGACATATTCTTTGTATATTTCAAGGCACTTTTGAATGCATTATCAAAACTTCTACACCTATTTTATTAAGAGCGTAATATGTAGAGATAGTATTTTCCAAAGAAAGTAACTAGTTTCCTAGCTTAGTTCTTCTAGCTAGCTCCTAACAAAGGCTTCCATAAAGCAAACTTACACAATTCAGATTCTTAGATGAAGTAAAACCCTTGGTGTTCTTATATAAAAGTCCCATGATAGTCCAACAAATAAAGTAAATTCGAAGAGATAGTTGGTTTATTTTCCCTTGGGGCCACTGTCTTCTTCACTTGACGTTTAGCCTGATTACTATTAGGCCCTAGGTACATGGTAACTTCTAGGCTTGTTGGTGAGAAAAAAAAAATCTAATCCTCAAAGATCCTTGTGCTTTTTTTTATTGCAATATTATACGGCTAGGAAAAATATCAACCAGCAAATATCTGAGCCTTAAACAAATTAAGAGCTATGAAATCAATATAACACAGGGCAACCCATAATAGCAGAAGTTAACATTAATATCAACAAATTCCTTACCACTTGAAGCCTTCTCAAACCCTAAAACTGAACTTCCAAATGAAAATTACAAATAATTCTGAATTAAGAGTAAATAACATAGTTTTGTTTAGAACTCTCATATCCATATCAGGGCAAATTTTGGGTAATTTATTTTTCTCTTCTATACTCTAATTTTTTGTAGCATGCTACCTTACTTCTTGAAAATTATTCTTTCAAATATCTGTGACTATTAGTTCTCACACTTGAGTTGAAGAACACCTCAAACTCACAGTGATATTTTTTCATCCATCTTAAAAACTATAGTCATAGTAATGGCAGAAAACAAATATATTTAAAATCAATATTTTAAAAATAGGAAGAAATAAGACTTTATAAAACACATGTATGATGTTATTAACTGCCTAAAAATTTATCATCAATATTTTTTTAAAAGACTAATTTTGTTAGCGCACAATGAAGGTTAAGTATCAAATGAATGAGAGAAAATGACAAAGCATCCATTTAGAAACAAGAAAATATCTAATAAATTTCTTCTGCAGCTAATGTGAAGACTGCCATTTTTCTCAATTGTAGCAGTACAGAAAGTCAATTCAAATTCTAGAATACCCAAAATCTGTGGTATACACTGGGACCATTTGTGTAACTCATGAGTTTATATTTATGTAACCCCTACTAAAAAGCAACTGAATAAATTATTTGCAATGATTTTTGCTAGTTTATTATATCTTCTCATTATTTCCATTTTTCTAGGTAGACATTTTAGATGATATTCATGTAGATTATATTTACCTTATATATCAGTAAGGAATATAGATATATGTAAGGGTAACATTATTGTCATAAAAAAATTGAATCTCATTTAGTTGGAAAACATCGGGGAATAATAACTGGAATACTTGAGATGACTATCAAAGGATGTATAGCTTTTCAAAAGGCAGAGATGGAAGAAGTTGTGTTCCACTTAAGGGAAAATTATGAAAGAAATCCATGAATGCAGAAATACACAGGGTAGGTTCAAGAAACCTGAGCAGTACATGTTGAATATTGGGTGATGTATGCCACACTTATCTACATCTAAATTCACTCATATATGGCTTTTCCATCTATTAACTGCTAGTTATTATGAGAGTTGAAATTGGGGAAGTTTGAAAAAACAGAAAGAATAAGAAGGGGCAAATAAACACCTTTATAATTTTTAAAGCAGTCACATTCATATCCTGTTCCTGGTTCTCTAGGATTTCAAAGAAGCACTCAGTGGTTGCAGTGGTGGGGCAAGGAGGAGGAAAGAGGAGAGGTTTGACCCAATGGTTGGTGCAGAGCAGCTCCTTAAAGATATGTTGAAATTCTATCCAAGTTTTTATTCAAAAATAGATGATGAAAATAGAAAATATTAAAAAAGATATATATAAAATCAATTTTTTAGAGAGAATACTAGGAGAAAGAACCATCAGTGAATGGTGAAGCTGGAAGAGCAATGGGCAGAAGACAATATAATGCCAATAATACCTAATGTTACAGACAGCACAAGGGGAATGAAATAGAACCTTAATTCCAAAACCAAATAAAAAATTGTTTTCCTTTATTTCTCAATTGTGAAAAAAAATGTTGTTCATCTCAATATACTTTTAAACTATTTTTAAATTGGCATACATTCTTTCCAGTGGTGGGGAAAAAAAATATTGGACAATTCCAATAAAAAAGCCAACCAATATCATCCATTAACATCTTTCCATTTGATATCACAAAGATTCTTCTAATTTGCACTGTAAACTAAATTTGAAAATTTAGTTTATATTTGCAAACGTAACTGTCAAATCTTCTGATTCTCCCTGTAACATGAACATTATCTATAATATACCATGGCTAATTCATTGTTGGTTAGCCCTTCAACTAAAACAATAAATTGCATAACTCAGGTTTTGGCAAATAATTTACTAAGCAAAGGAATATATATACCTTCTTGTTTTCCTCAGTTGACTGAAACAAAATTATTTTTAGAAATTACGTTCTCATTAATGATGCAGAGCAATCCTGATGTCATCAAAAATGGTTTGATTTGTTTTGTTTTGGCCATGTATATTTATATGTACATTTCCATATTTATAAATGTGTATATAAATCTGCATCTCAGAGGTACAAAATACAATAGCATTGAGTACTAAGAAACAATTTGACAGACTGAAAGTAACATGGGGGATGACATTTCATCTGTCATATAAATGGTGTCCAATAGCCAATTATTAATTATATAGCTTTGGTGGATAACACTACTGATTTTGAAAAACATTTTTCATGCTCATTATTAATATTCCATAAGTGAGTGAAATATTTATAAATCTGAGTAATGTTTTTGTTTTCCAGAAAATCCCTGGCCTTCAATGCCTCTTATGTTCCCAGGGGTCTATGAAGGGGAACTTTTATAACTTCCCCTCAGTTCTCAAAGTGGGGGGATAAAAAGTTTATCCAAAATTAATTGGGGTAAAAATGGATGGACAACTGAATTTTCTAACTGGTGATATTTCAGTTCTAAATATATGGAGTCAAACCTGTATTTCAAAAGTTTCCATCAAATTTGAACCCTTTAAAATAGCTTCACTCTTAGTGAGCACAATGGTTATATAATTAAGCCATTCCTTAGATGACATTGACATCACATCAGAAAATCTTAAAGGACTGATACCCATCAATTTCAAGATCAAGACATAAAAAAGGATGATGATATTTCACAGTTGGTCCAGACATTTAGTCACTGGTCTTAAATTCATTTGCTACAAATATGAATAGGAACACTCTCTCTCTTGTAGTGCAGAAAGGTAGAATATAAGGTCACCTTGGTTCATTCAAATTTGACTTCACCATCTTATTGCGGTGAGATCTTGGGCAAGTTATATCTTTTTTGTACCTCAGTCTTCCTTTCTATATGGGAATAGTTATAATGCCTACTCCTTAGAGTTCTTAATGCAGATTTAATAAGTCTGTTAAGTCATTTAAAACTGTGATGTAGACATATTATCTTCTAGACAATATTTTTTAAGACATGGAGAGATTACCATTTTGTGGTTAATCCAGGTTGTTGGTGCAGAAACTCATATACAATGGAGCCTTCTCTTACTATGTCATGTGAAATCATATCTCCATGTTTCCTTGTCTCTCTCATTCTAAGTTAAACAAAAATTCCTACAAGGAATAGATCTGTGAACATTACTATAAAGCTTATTTTTAAAAAAACCTTAATCATGCAAAATTCACTGGGGGATGTAAATAAAAATCTTTTCACATCTTGACTATTCCAACACTACTAAAATCCAAGCTACTTTTTCTTGCTCCAAGTTCTCCTCTGAGTGTTTCCTCTCCAAAACATACTAAAAGTATGCTTCATAATTTAAATGCAGAGCTCTTCATTCAAAGAAAATATAAAAATTTGTCTGAAGTAATGCAATTTTATTTTCCTTTTGTATCCTTATACATCCTGGTCAACTGAGAAAGCAAACAAAATAAGGATGGGATTTGTGAAGAAACCCTATCTCTCTTCCAAATATTTTCACTGAGGCAGATTGCAAGGGAACACTTTATCAGTTTCCATGCATGGCACCAGACAAGCCATAGAAGTTCCAGTTTCATTAGTAGATATTTTATCATGTCATTTTGCTATTCTATAAAATGCATGCAGAAGAAAGTGTGTGTGCATGAGTGTGTGCATGTGTATGTATGTGTGTGTGTGTGTGTGAATGTGACTTTATAGAAATATGAGTACATATGCTATGTTTCATAACAGTTTAAAATGTATGTTTCATCTATTTTCAATTACAATAATTATAACTAACATTTATTTAGCACCTACTATGAGCCAGTGTTTCTTTAAACCACCTCATCAGATAATGCTTCCCAATAACAATGCACATGAGCAAGATGAAGCTCTTAAAGTAGCATAAGTAAAACAACAATTATACCTACTTCAATATCACTGAGAGGCCAAATAATCACAAGAACAGCTTAAAGGTGCAAGGAATCATGTACCCACTTCAGAGTATCTCTCAGCACTCAAAACCAGTAAACATTCTGTCCAGCAATATAGAACATTTCACCATTTGTTGGTCTGACCTAATTAAAACACTGAATAAAAGCAACTGAATTCATTAAGTCTCCACTGAGCTCTTACTAAGTATAAGGTAGGCATAGTGGGAGAAATGAAATCACAGATGTACTCCACATTTACATCACCAATCTCTATATGCATTAGATAAAACTATCATTAATAAATAGTTCAGGAAAGTAAGAAGTATCCAAATGCTGATTTTTTCCCCAGTAAGACCTATTTTTATCTTACTATATCATCAGTAGATAAGAAGCAAACCACTCAGAAACTAAGATCTTGAATGCTATTAAATTCTACTATCATTTGTACATTACTTAAGTACAGATTTCTACTCCTCTTACTTGGTTAATTCCTATATTTGTACTTTTGTTTCATTGTGTGCTTCTTTTTTTTTCAGCCTTCCCCGCCCCCCAACCTCCATCAGCAAAAGACTAAAATTCAAAGCCAAGTCTTCTTTGGAAAGGTTATGGATGATGGTTTGACACTAATGTATCACAGGTAATCTTCATATAATTAATCGAACACAGGATTGTAGAGAAAAAGTTATAGTCATAAAACTCATGTCTCAGAAGTGAATTAATTTCTTAGCGCTGCTATAATCAATTACCACAAATATAGCAGTTTAAAATAAATTTATTACCTTATAGTTCTGTAAATTCAGAAATCTGAAATGGGTCTCTCTGGGCTAAAATCAAGGCATCAGCTAAGTTGCATTTCTTTATGGAAGCTCCTTGCTTTTCTCACCTTCTAAAGACTGCCTTCATTCCTTTACTCATGGCCTCCTTCCATCTTCAAAGCCAGCATTAGCCAGTTGAGTCTTTTTCACATTTCATCAAACACTGACTCTTTTGCTTTTCTCTTCCACATTTAGGGAGTTCTGTGGCCCACCCAGGTAATTCGAGATACTCTTCTTGATTTAATGGCAGCTCATTAACCATAATTCCATCTACTATATTAATTTCCCTTTGCTATGTAATGTGACATAATTAGACGTTCTGAGAGTCATATGTGAACATCTTCTAGGGGAGTCATTATTTTGTCTACCACCAGTCCATTCTTTCTTTGATATTTAGAAATTATTCATATCAGTCTTTCTGTTCAATAAAAAAGGAAAGCCTGAAGGATAGCTTCTAAATACATGTATATACATGTATAACACATATATAGAATACATATGTGTAAAATAAAAATATCATAACCACAGACTTCCGTGGAGACTATGCAAGTTGGAACTCAGGTTCCCTTCACTGAGCCTACCCCCTCACTCCAGCTAACACACCTCATCAATAACCAGATTCCTCTGCTCCATTCCCACTACTAAGGTCTTGATCTCAACCTCCTCAACCTTTTGCCTGCCCTATTCTTATTGACTATTACCAGTCTTTCCTCCTTCTGACTTCCTTCATTTGATGACAGTAAATGTTCATCTTACTACTTTCCCTTGATTAAAATTGCTGCATGTTTCTTCATCACCTACAAGATAAAATTAAGTCATTTGAGAAAGGTATCTGTCTCAGTATCCAGCGGTCATATCATCTGAAACACCAGTCCTCTAACAACATGTACAAACACATGCGCCCCTCTCTACCTATACTGAAATACTTATTATACCCAGAAGGTGCCAGACTGTCCCCTACCTTTCTGCTTTTTTTCTCTTTGATAAAATCCCTTCTTTGTGTGCCTCAAAAACTCAGAATTCAGTTGAAATATTTCCTCATGAGTAAATTCTTACTTGGCCCTTCTAAGGTAGGATATTTCTGTCTATGTATTCCCTTATACAATATGATATTTTACTCTGTCAATGAATTTATCACATTACTATTGAATATGTGTTCTTACATCTCTCTCTCGCACATGCACACACACACACACACACACACACACACACACATCTCTCCTGTCCTCTCCTCTCTTCTCCTCTCTTCCAATCTCTCCTCCCTCTTTTTTCTTCCTCTCTGATTGTAATTGATCCTTTCAAGGGAATAGATGGTACAATCATCATATCTGAATCTATTCAACATGTAACTGGAGCTTATTGGTGGCACAGTAAATATTTGTGACATAAGTTATTCTTTTATTATATTATATATTATAAATTATATAACATATACTGTGTGTAATTAATTATTATTTATTATTAGTTTGCTTATCACAAGAAAACAGACGTTTCCTCATAAGACAACAGTACTGGGGCATATTTTAAAACTATAGAAAATAAAATTCCAATATCTCATTATAATCCTAAACTAGAAGAACACATGGAAGAGTCAAATTCTGGGGAAGTGTGACTTTGGGAACTAATTTGGAAATATCCTAACCAGGGCATTATTTAAGTGTCACACATTACATCAGCCCTAAGAACTGGCCTGATGAGTCACCAACTACTTAAGTCAATTGGGTTGCTGGTGGTAGTTCCCATGTTAGAGAAGCAAGTATCTAGGGCAACTTTAGTTTCCTAAGCATCACCTAGTATAGTGTCTTATCAATAATTCTTTTGCACAAGGTCTGCAGAAATCACTTCCAAGCTAGGGATAAGTTAGTCCAAACCAGCATAGTTAAACTTCTTGAATCATTCTCCTTTCAATCAACTTCCAAACTATACAATGTAATGAATGGCTAACATATTGTGGTTTTCTCTGCACTACATAATTAAAGAATTAGTAATAATTTTACTTTCATTTCAGAAGAAGTAATGCTATATTTCATTAGGTCCTGCTATTTGCCAAGCATGTTCTTCTGGGATTTATGCATATTTAATCCTTATGACACCTCATTGAGAGGCATATTATTAATCTCTATTTTCACACAGAAAGAAACTAAAATTTAGGGTGTTACACTAGTCCCTTGTTGTTAAGTCCCCATCCCTGCTGATAAGTTCATGCTCTTAACCGTAAACTGTTTAACTTGCCCATGAACCTAAGGGGAAAAAAATAAATGAATAAAGATAAGCCTCTCCCTGAACACAGGAAAGGAAGAGAAAGGAGAATATATCCTAATCTCAAGTACACAGGCAGATTATTGCTCTCTAAAAGGGGCCTATCTATACATATTATGATTAAACAAATCAATAATAATAAATAAAGCTATCTCAATTCTTAAAGCTATTGTATTGTTTGCACGTTTGCATAGCATTTAATCATTTTAAAGAAAAACTAACCATGTCTAACTCTATGATAAATCCCATTATAAAGTAATAGGTTAAAAATTTGAAAGAAACAATATTTTAAATTGACAAAACCATACTCTCTGAGTGATACTGCAGAATACACTTCTAATTCTAGAGATTTCAGTCTATTAGGCAAAAATTACCAAAAAGAACTCTGTCATTTTTTCTTGATAGAGTCTCAAAGAACAATTTAATTCGTTGTTTTACTTTGACCTTTAAGTATTTCGGTTCCATATAGTACCTTGGTAATAGCACACTGATCAGAAACCGTGACCGATAATTAACTCTGTTTTAATTTTAAAAAATGAATTATTATATAATGTATTTTTGTAAAATTTATTTTTTTTCAAAATGTAGTTGCTTTAGGGAAAATATAAAATCTTTAGCTGTGAAAATTTTGAAGAAAACTTTAAATTTAAATTGTGTAGGCAGACAAAGATTCTTTAATTAAGATTTAGAAGACAACACAATTTTACAGGTATTGCACCTAGTATTTTTCCTTTATAACATCTAGTTATTCCTCTTTGTGAAGAATAATTAAGAGAGAATAAATCAGTGAAGAAATAAAGAATATCCACTACTTGGCATGTGGAAACAGAGTTCGCAGATTAAGTGGATGAAGTGGTCAATTGAGTTAGTTTTTGGTTCTTTGCCATTAAAATACTATCATGAAAGCTCCGTATTTTTGTTCATGTTCTATTTCCTAATGGATACCATAAAGCCAATCTCTTTTCTCCCTTCAGTTTTCTTTTGTCAACTTAGTCTATATTTTAATTTGGGTCAACTGACTTAGAGTAGCTAAAGTTGAAAAACTCAGCAAGTTACTATTATATAAAAAACTCTTCTAAGCCTTTGAAAAAGCATCGCTGAAGAATGCACTTCAAAAGAAATATTTAAAAAGTTAAAACACTCTCAAAATCCGATATATTTAAACAAAATATATCAAACTGATTCATCTAATAATATTACCACTTTCCCAGAGCTATAAAAAGTATTAGTTCACTGCCAGAGATTGAGAGATGGAGAAATGTTAAATAAATACAATAACAAAAAAATAGAATTTAAAAAAATGACAGAGAATAAATGTTATAAATTTCACAGCACTGTTGCTAGTTATATAGCTTACACTAGGCCAGTAATTATTGACAACAGATAAAGTCAACCTGGCAAAACCAAGAAATGCACATAATGTTCACTAAAAAAGAAAAATTTAAAAGAACATTTGCTTAAGTTCGATACACACACACACACACACACACACACACACACACACACACACAGACACCACATACATATGTTCAAAAACCAAGCCCAGGAATATGACATAGTCACAGTAATATGACAAGGCCTATCACAATTCAATCCACACATTCTCAATGAAAACTGTCTGAAAAACCCCTACTTACACAGAATGTTTTTATTCATGTGTGTTATGTATGAAGAGGTGTTTTCAGGCTGGATTTACTATTTTAATCCATCAGACAAATTCAGCTCATGCCCCAAATGCATCTTTCCAATTCAGTACTTTTTTTTTGAGTGTGTGTATATGAAAATTAGTTAAAGAGACTTTTGGAAAAATTTCTTTGGAACATTTAGGAACTGAGTGATGGTATGTGTGATATCATTTTAAAATAGAACAGTAGAACATAATTCCACTTTTCTGAAATTCTTATTTTTAAATATGTAGATTTTTCTTTCTATTTATTGTCAATGTATTGCTAAGAAATATAAAAATGCACAACAAAAGATAATACATGTTGAATAATTTTGTGGAACATTGCTAAATATTTATTACTGTCATTTTTTCTTAGATTATCATCATTTAGCTATAGTAATTTTTTTATTGACATTGTAGATATATCTTTTCTCAGTAGAACTAAGATATTAATTAAATATAATCAAGAATATGTTTTTTTAAAGTACTTATCCATCTTTACTGAATTATCCTGTAGCGATATAATCATATAATTGAAAGAATGTGTCCTATATTAGGTATGTGACAATTTCAAAAAGGGAATGAGCCTGTTTTACTAAATAAATACTAAATTCAGAATCCCTTCTGAATTCCTTTTAAAAATGCTCATGGTCTGAAAAACAAAGATGCTACTATGAATTGCAAAATAAAATAAGAAAAAAACCAAGCTCAATATGTTGTAAGGTATTTTTGTCTGCTTCATAGACAGGTCAAGTTTACCTAAACCTTATCTCCCTCCCTTCTGGTACTTTTTCCATCTCTCAAGGGTGACCTGGTCTAAGGTCTTGTCCTTTCAATGTTTTATGCAATTACTGAAGCCCACATCGCTTAGTAGAGAAGTTCTGTAAAATCCAAACGGACATATACTGAACTTCCTTGATTTTAAAATAAATGCTGTTACATAATGGCATGTATAAAAATGTGTTCTAAGTTCAATTAGCATATTTAATGAAATAGCATTATTTGATTGTTCTTGATGTTTACTTATCTCATCAAATGTGTTATAAATACAATTCTTTACATTTTAGCAGCTGAGACATTTAGGAAAGGAAATAGAAGAAATTTATATATCAAAGAAACATAGAAAAAGATAGATCTCAAATTCTGTGAGGTAAACAACATTGTAATAGAGGAATATGATACAAATAACATAGAGGAGTAGTTTAGCAAAAACTCTTCTGCAAAATACTGGTTCCTGAGTAGCAAAATAAATTAGCCAAGCTTCTTTGAGATGATTTTTAATCATTTTAACCACTGGAAATATAATTATAATAATATATAATTTTCTGTGATATTCAATAAATATTATAAAGAAGGCAATTATTTTATTATAAGATAAATGAAGCAAAAATAAAATTCAGTAGAAGAGGCTAAAAAAAGAAATTGTTGCATAAGGTTATCTGAATCTTTGCTTGAACTATTTTTATTTTAAAAAAATTTCAATTATCATTGACATACAATATTATATTAGGTTCAAGTATAAAACAGAGTGATTCAACATCTATACAACTTATGAAATGATCATCGTATAAGTCTAGTGCCCATCTGACACCACACATAGTTATTATAATATCATTGACTATATTCCTTTTCCTGTACCTTACATCCCTGTGACTGTTTTTATAACTGGCATTTATATATCTGAATTCCTTCCCCTTTTTCTTATTTTTTTTCCAGCTTTATTGGAATAGACATTAATGGCTCATATTTACATTGTACAATTCAATGAATTTTTCTTCAATTACAGTTGGTATACAATAATATATGAGTTTCAGTTTTATAGCATAGTGATTAGAGATCTATACAACTCATAAGGTGATCATCCCACTAAATCCAGTACCTCTTTCCCTCTTATTTATTACAGCATTGTTAACTATTTTCCTTATGCTACACTTTACATCTCCATGTCTATTTTGTAACTATCTGCTTGTACTTCTTAATCCCTTTACCCTTTTTCATTATTCCCTGCCAACTCCTTTCCCAACTGGCAACCATCAGTTTGTTTTCTGCATCTATGAATTTGTTTCCATTGTCTTGGTTTCTTTATTTTGTTTTTAGATTCTACATAGACATGAAATCATATGATATTTGTCTTTCTCTGTCTAAATTTAATAAATAAAAAGTGCCCAATTATAATATTGTCATTATAAAAGCTAAAAATAAATGACATTCTAAAAGGCTAATCATTCATTGTTCTTAAAAAAATAACTCTGCATTTACCTTTTCCTTTTTTCTAACATTTTCAGAATCTAAGATTTTTCCATGTAGTACAGAATTATTCTACACATTACTTATAAAACTGGTCATTTTAAGTGGAATGTTTGGTTTCCATCAACTGTTAATTATAGTGTTCCTACTTGATTTAGCCATTTCATAACACTACTTGCCCCTTTATTGCTATAGTTACTCTTTGAACCAATGAAAACACATTACTGCTCTAAAAAAATTTTTAATGATTAATGTAGATAATTAAATCCTAAAATAAGTCAAACATATAAGAAATTATAACTTTAGTTCTGAATATAAAACATTAAGCCAATCAACTATATTACTTTGTATATTTGTATTATTCGGGTATAATAAAGATTTTCATGTATATATTTGGTACAAAATATTAAACTCACTCTTAGGACCATAAATTATTACATTAAAACACTGAAGGAAAGCAAGTGATCAAGAGGTATAAATAAGTATGACCTTCTTTATCCAAGTGCCGTTAAACCACTTTTGGAGATGAAATGAAACAAAGTTTACAGGCATAGAAATTAGCTTCTATTTGAGAAAACTAGTCCTACTCTATAAAATTTCCTTTAAACATTTGTCCTGGACTAGTGAGTTTTGTTTTTCTTTTAATTTTGAGGATATGTGCAATTTCAAAAATTATGTGTCTAATGGAAATTATGAGTGGCAAATGATAGTTGGTCTACTTGGAAGTGATTAAAATATTAAAGTAGTAACTGACTACATTTTTAAAATGTAATAAAATAAGAGACCAATATCCATCGTTGGCCAACTTAATATGTCAAACTACATTTGATGACTTTTTTTGCAGATCACTAGGATGCCATAAATGGAAATGTAAACTCTTAGAAAAGAACAAATTAAAAAAAAAAAAACACTCTAGCAATTGTGCATTGGTTGTTTTAATAGCTATATAGTAAGTTTAAGAATGGCAGAAGAATGACTTTGTATCTAAAAAAGAAATCATTCTCTGACAAACTATTAAAGAAATAACATCTCATAATGACTATACAAATATTTTTAACTAGTATAATTTACATGTTAAGATATGCTTTCAAATATGACTATTAGACTTTCAACCACTTTAATAATCCTTCAAAACTTCTAAATGTGCACAAAGGAAAAATATGTAACCAAAAAAGGAAAAGTCTGAATTATTAGGATAACATTAAAATACAGAATACTAGTGATATCCAAGTCAGAAATAAAAGACATTAATTGAAACACAATTTTACCTGACGAGCTCAACAGTTCTTGACATGTGGGAAAGAAAGTGTATTTGGTAGCACCATAGATCTGCTCAGAACTAAAGTAATCCAAAGGCAAAATTCATCTCTGTACCATAAACTCTCTCCCTAAACCCTAAGTACCTTATATACTAATGCTATCCTTAAACTATAACCAAATTTCTATTTCCAGAATTGCACTTAAATCAGCCACCTAGCAAAATGGTCCATGATTCAAAAATATGACAGGTTTAATAACCACCCCTCAGGCACACGTTCTTAAAATTCCTATTTTGGTGCTAATCTCATCAATTATCAAAAAGAAAGCAATCTCATGGTGTCATTCTTAGGGGAAATACAGTAAAGCATTCAAGGAGGTGTTTATTATTAAAAACAAAGACTAAATACATTAAAATAATTAAAATCATTAATATAAATTGAGTTAACTTTAATAGTTAAAATATGCCATTCCCCTCCATATTAAATGTGTTACTTTTAAATAGAGGGTCTTCTCTTAGGCCTCCTGCTTAACTGACTTAACTGCTCTGTCCCAATGTATTCACTGAAATTTGCTTCCCTACTTCCGAAGCACTAAATACTCTGATGATTTTTGCAGAATGATAAGGTAAATTTAAACTTGAAAATGTTATTTTAAAATAATGTTGAGCTAATAAAAGTATCTATTTTCGAGGGAAAAAAAATCATCATACTTGGCTAACTGCTCAGCTTGAGAATGATTAAAAGCTTTCTAAGCTTTTTAGACACTGAGATTGGTGAAGAAGTCAAGGAAGGCTTAAAAAGATTGTCACTGCTGTCAAAATCAGGCTTATAAGAAATGACCCCTGTAAACAGAAGTTTAAGGATAATTCAGAATAATTCTCAGTTTTCAGATTGCTCTGATTTTCTAAGTTAATGTTTAAAATCAAATAGTTTAGACAAGCTTTTATTTGTGGAAGTAAATATTTTTTTGCACCAATTCAGGGAAAGTAGAAAGGAAAGTAAAAGGTGCAGGTGACCATGTAGCATGGTACAGTCAAAAATCACATTTTAAGAACAAAACCAACTCTAAACGTAGATTTTATATTATTTGTGTTTCAACTATTTCAAATTCCATTCTTAATAGTCACCAATTTCATATTAGAATTTTCTTTATACCAGCAATATGCAACAAATTAAAAATGAACTGAGATAATAAAGAAATATTAGTCATAGTCATTTTCAGCTTTTATCTCTTATTCTCTCTCTTTTTTTCAATGTGATATCCCATGGAGAAAATAAATGTAAAGAGATGGTGATAGGGAATGAGATTGATCCCCTGAGTATATTATTCATCATATAAAAAAAAAATCCTGTATCTTTGAAAACAATTAGAAAAACATTTGTCTTTAAATTTATCCCTAAATTCAAATTTCCTTACAGATCACTGGTTAATGTCATTGTTGGCTTATGGCCTTACTTAAAATTTATCTTTCTCAGTATCAATTTATATATTTTCAGCATCTTGAAACACCAGATCTTTCATTTCCATCTCTGCATCTCTTTCCAACACAGGCAGGACTAACTGTCCACAACCCCATGTGGTTTCTCCAATTATATGCCAGAGTAATTGATGTTAGTATGTTACTCTGATACTCAGTAACGTCACCCTTTGTGTGAAGCTACCACTAATGTCCTCCAAACTCCTTGCTTAGTAACTCATATGGTCCACCTGGCTGTTATCAGTTCCTCTTCTAAGAATTAGAGTTGTCTAACCCCCGATCTCAATCTAAGGCTCCTACCCTGCTATCTATCACACAATCTAGTACCTAGAGTTCACTTGTTTCTTGAACAGTATTTGTTCCTTTTCCATTGCACTCAATATTCTAATCATGCTAGAAATAGCTGATACCAACTGTAATGGAGACTGACTGCTTGATAACTTGCCCGAGGTATAATGAGTTCTTCCTTTTGGAATATCCTGCTTCTCAGCTCCTGTAGTTGGGTCTGTCCTATTCTGCCCCCTCATCTTTATATTTTCAGCTATCCCTCCCTAGTAGCTCCAAACTTTCCTATAGATTCCTTCTCACTGCCATTAGGTTTGTTTTTCACATTACCACTCTATGTTTATAAAGTAATTCTCCAATGTTTTATCTAGTATTTTCATGGTTTCATTTTTAATATTTGAATATTTGATATGTTTGCAATTTATCTCATGCATTTGAGGAAAGATCTAAATTTATTTTCCTTTTAAGATAACTATTTACTTGTCCCAACACTTATCAAAAAGCCTTTTTTTTTTTTTTTTGTGGGAGATAGAGTCATTAGGGTTTTTTTCTTTTTTTCTTTTTTCATTTTCTGAACAAATTACTTTTAAAAAATAATCCTTAAAATTATCTTCTTTAGACTTATTGATTATGAAAAGAATCAATATTTAATATTTTAACTATCACAGTTTTATCACATAAATCAAATCCTATCGGCATGTTGGCACCTTTAAAATGATGATTTCAGCATTTTACTCTAAGAGATCTGTCATCCAGAGACTAGAGTAGGGGATAACAAAACTGCTTCTAATAAATGAGTTAATGAAAATGACAGGATCTTTATGGGTCTTTATGATTCTTAACCTACCTCTAATGTCTTATCTCCCCAATAATCCATAAAAAAATAACAAAGACAATATTTTAAAAATAATCAGCAGTCAAATGAAAAAAAATAGAGAAAAGACTACTGCCTTAAATCAGAAAATCTTCTAATGAGCAAAAGCACAGAATGATCAAGATACAATACAATAATATATCTTTAAAATACTGCAGGAAAAAAAAAAAGAGAGAAAAAGGAAAAACAGAGCCAAAAAATCCTACTTCTCATTTCCTTTAATCTTCCAAATACCCTGCTTCCAGTTCCCAAGAGTTGTGTTGGAACAGAATTTAGGACTAGGAAGATTTCCATCAACACGAATCTTACTCATCTTTCTAAGAAGTCTTAGTGGTATAAATTCTTAACAAATTAGTTTGTGCTCATCTGGAATTTCAAAGAATGTGTTGAGAGAGCTGTGAAATACATAGAAATAGTATGAAACATTTTAATAAAAGCTTATTATTATTTTTGGTAAATATGTTTAATACTGAGAATTGCAGATTGTTGGATTTACTCTAAATGATATACTTATCTCCTCAGTTAAGATGTGAAACTCATTTTGAAATTCAATCTATCATTGTAGTTCTTTTTCAGAACTAGTAATAAACAAGTCAGAAGCTATAATTACCCTATAGAAAAAGTCTTTTAAAGGGCTAAAACTTATTACTGAAATTTTCTGCCTAAAAACTACCAATGGAGAAATTACACCAATAAACGAAATTTATTAATAGTTTCAAGATTCCACAAGCTTCCCTTTTTTACACATATCTGCATTAATTCATATGACTACAGAATGTTAGGATTAGTATATAGAGTCCATTACAAATGTAAAGAATGTCCCAGTAATTAAAGAGGATTTGGATTGTCAGCTAAAATAAATTTGATTTAATTATAATGTCATTTATGCAATCTATAGCACAATTTAGCAAAAATTATTGGAAAAGCAAAAGCAAGGTGATTTGGAGTTTAATAAAAATTCATAATTAAGGCTATTCCAAATAAATTCTTAATAAGAGCTTTCTCTAGTACTCTTAAGATGTTAACAACCTATGAGTAGCTTAATAACCCTCTGACAGATACAATAAGATCTAAAATATGCTAAAGATAGTAGCTTAGTTTCAGCTTTAACAGGCAGATAGCCTCTCTGAATATAAAAAATATAGAAATGATACTAGATTGTTTTTCCTAAAATGTCTTCTTTCCATTTTGAGTAACCCAAAAAATCTTTTAAAATCAATCCCATTTTTTGAGGACTAAGCTTCAGCATAATGGCAGAAAACCTGAAACTTAAGGTATACCAATCTTAAATTTATCACATATCATTTTGTAAATCACAATGATGTATCATGTTATAAACATATGACAGACTTCTTAAAATGTTACTGCTTATATAAAGAACTAGAATTTAATGTCTAATTAAAAAGTATTTAGAATGTAAATGGTTAAATTGGCTAAATACAGAGATTTCCAAAGCTTTCTCTCTTTCTTACTGCTTCAGTAAATTGTGTCATTGATCTCTTGGCCAGAAGAAATATCTACATGTACTATTCATTAAGTAGTTAGGTTCAAGCAACTTATTAATAACTTATGTCCTTAATAACGTGATAGTCATTTTAAAAACTACTATCATAGATCAACCCCCAAATAATATTTTATTTCATTCTTAAGTAACCACAGTTACCTACTAATGGCATGTGCACACCTATTTCGTACCATACCATGTCTCAAATCCTGGAATCAGTTTAAATATCACCATCCCCATTTTTGTTCCACATTAATTTTTCCTATGGTAGCTGTTTCGTAATGCAGCAACTATCAAAAACTTCACAGAGATATGACATTCTCAAAAGTAACGCAATGTAATCCAATATTGAAACAACTTGAGTTAGTAGTTTGTGAGGTATACAGCAAATATTATTAAATTTTCCTTGAAAAAAAATATTCCACAGTCTCTGTGGGTTCACTGAGGCACTTTAGCTCATGGTTTGGAAATTATGGAGCTAAAGGTTATTTCAATGACAGTAACAAAACAATGTTGGGACTCTAATGGTTGCAAAGAACCACTGATTTAAAAACTATGAATTTTATATAGGATATAAACAGAATCAAAATTAAAGGTCATTAATTTTACAAATGCATATTGAGTGTCAGCTATATGCAAGGCAGTATGCTAGGCACTAGGATTACAGTGCAAAATCAGGCAACAAAAATCATTTCCTTCTTGGAATTTACATTCTAGTAAAAATAAATAATGAAAAATATCTAAATAAATATTAATCCTGCTATTTTATTTGTGATAAACACTACAAAGGAAACTGATAGACAAATACAATTGGGCGGAAGGAACCAAGTTATTTTGGTAGATGAGAGAAGTCTTCTTCAATAAGGAAATAACATTTGCAGTAAGTTCTAAGGTAGTGATCCTTAACTAAAGGTAAGTTTGCCTCCCTTGGCACATGTGGAAGAGTTTGGAGACATTTTAGTTGTCATGACTGTAAGGGATGTCACAGGCCTGCCCAGTACAGGCAGAGGCAGGAGTGCTAATATCCAACAACAATGTATAGGACAGCTCTGATGCACAACCTCCACCCCAGCAAAGAATTATCTGACTCAAAATGTTAATAATGTTGAGAAGGATTTAAGTAGATGTGTATGTGGGTGTGTGTTTGGGAGTGGGGGGCTCTTCCAGGAAAAAGGAACTGCATGTGCAAAGCCTTTTAAATTGTAAGAACGTAGTGCATCCAATAAGTCAAAAGAGGGCCAGTCTAAATGGAGGCCAGTGCAGACAATTGTGGTAATTCCCAAGACTCATCTGAGGGTAAATTAGAAAAAAATGTAACCCAAAACAAAAGTCTGCCTAAAAATTCATCAGGGTAAGAGGAAGAGTAGTGCCTGTTATTTTAATTATTCAAGCAAATGCCAGGCTATATGAAGTATTCAAGTTTTCCTGTTGTTGTAAAATGTGACACAGCAGGGAAGTAAGTTATCTACACAAAGGCCTACAAAGTATTTAAATGGCTGTATCAAGGCTTTTGTTGCACACTGAGCAGCTGTGAGATCCTGCAGGTTGAAAAAGCATAACTTGATCAACCCAGAAAACCTAAAGGGGAAAAGAGAGAGGGTATTTTATAATCAGAGATATTTCACCCCTATAATCGAGATGTTTCAGCTTCCATTATAAATGATTACTTTCATTACTCTTCATATTGCCATTTCTTTTAGCCCAGAATATAACTGAGATAGTTATAACATTTTTCATACTTAAGCAAGTCAATGATGCAGTAAGCTGACAATAGAATTGAGGTCACAACTGAGAACAAAGAGAATAGCTAATTATTTGAATGATAACTTTGGAGAATTTAGGTGCGATACCCACACAACAGTTATACACTTATCTATAAACCTTTAGAAAGAGGCTATGATAAACAGCATATACTCTTTAAAAAACTTCCTTCCTCATATTAGCAGTTGCACAACAGAGGAGACAAAATGGAGATATGTTTTTTATTAAATATCTAGTTTGCATATGCCAGGTTTCAAGCTAAATATTTTCACTTGTTTATACTCAGCCTCTCAAATAGTCTCATTAAGGCAAAGAAAAGTGAGACCATACAAGGAAAAGTCACTTGTCCAAATTCAGCATCTAAAAGCTAAAAGCTACAACAATGATTAGAGTTTCAGAGTTTCCCTGTATACAAACTCCTACCATGCCATGCCTCCCTGCAGTTTCTAGAAAAGTGTGGGGGGTGAGGGGAGATGGGAGAACTAATTTTCTCTTTTCTGTAACTGATCCTTCTTCTGGGTTCCAACCCCTGGTGCTCTCCACAGCTGCTGGGCAGACCCTGAAGTGAGCACCTACTTCTAAATATTCAGCTCTCCCTCTTGTAAGGAAAATCTATTTCATTTTATACCCCAGAATAGTTGATTAATGGCTACATAAGATCACCAATATTTCAGATTCTTTAGGCTACAAACAGCGGAAGAAATAGCTGAAATGATTATATATTTATGTTGTCGAGAAATACTGATATTCTTAACATCTTACACCTGTGTAGACCACCTGAAAAGGACCGAAAAACGGAGGGCTGGACAAAGGAAATTTGAAGGGAGGACAAAAGATTCCATTTACTTCTTCTCCATATTGCCCTAGCTTCTAAGTCTTATAAGGGAGCCACAAGCAAGAGACTAAATTCATGCAGGTAGCAGCACATAAAACAAATTATAAAGCTATAGTCTAACATGGTCAAGCTTTTAATAACTAGGTGAAATGCCACAAAATCAACTGTCAGAAATCTCAATCCCAAAGTTATAAATATACTGCACAGGGTGGGTATTTTAATTATATTGCTTTATTTTATCATCACAACAACTGCAAATTTTTGAGATTGTCTTCATTTTACCGATGAAGAAACTAAGGCTTGGAAAAAATAATAACTTGCCTGAGGTGATAATTCATGGTAGAATGGAGAATTCAATGAATTTCCAGCAGACCACCTGCAAGCACTGTTCTCCTACTCCCCATCCCATCTACTTTGTCCCACAAACACCCCTTTCTTTCTCTAGACTAAATAACTTAAAGCTTTCCAGCCTTCTCAATAAGCAGTGGCAGTTATCTATAACATATTCAAGTCAATATCCAATGTAATGGAATGGCCACAGTTAGAAAGGATCTTTTCCATTTTGATTACTGATTTATTTCCTCTCTCTGACACTATTTTCCTTTATGTAGGCCTTGGGGAATGGAGTCCTTTATACCATCTTCCTCTGTACAGCATTTGACAGCTTATATAGAAGACCTTATGTTTTTTCTCCCAACAACCCCTGGAGATAGGAGATACTATTAATTCTGTTGCGTGCACGTGCACGCGCATGCGCGCGCGCACACACACACACACACACACACACACAGACACACACAAGGAAACCAAGTTTCCAAGAGGGAAACTGGCTTTGCTGGGAGCAGTTTTATAAATAAGTTGCTATCGTGTCTTCCAAATGCGTAGTCCAGAACTTTTTTATTACAAATGATCGCCTCCCTTATCTTCTAACAAGCTTAAGTCCCTGCCCCATCTCTGGCAGGGCCTCTGGGTCCATTATGGATATACAAATGGTAAAACTGCAGGTCTTCTAAGCTTCTAATCTATTCATAGATCAACCTCACTAAAATAACAAACATTTTTTATGCATATAACATTAGTTATTCAAACTATAAAATTAAGGGTACTTTATAATTCGCATTGAATCAGACCAGAACCTTGCAGAGTAATTTCATCAGAAGGTGTATTTATTTCCTATTTTTGCAGTAACTAGCACAAACAGTTATTTAAATCCATAAAAACTTATTATTTTACATGCCTAGGGGCCAGAATTATAAAACCAAGGTATTAGTAAGACTGAGTTCTTTCTAGAGACTTTGGGGGAAAATACATTACTTGTCTTTTCTAGCCTCTAGACACTACTCACACTCCTTGGCTTGTGGCCACATCAATCTAGCTTCTACTTCCATCAGTTACAACTCTTTTTCTGCTTCCTATCTCCATCTTTCACTTATAAGAACACTTGTGATGACATTGGATCCACCTGGGTAATCCATAGCAATCTCTCCATCTCAAGACTATTAATTTATACATTTGTAAAGTATTTTTTGCTCTGTAAAGTGATATATTCACAGGTTCTGGTGATAATGACGTGAACACCTTTGAGGAGCCATTTTTTTCTGCCTACAACAAAAGATAAATTTTAAGAAGCATCGCAAATAATCACATTTTCTATAATTCTCATAGATTCTGTTATAGTCATCTCAAGAAGTAAAAAAAACTAATCAGATTCATATTTAATGGTTAAAAACTAAAAGTATCCCATATTAAGTACAGAATATGAATAAAGTCAATGAATATCATCTATTTTATTCAATATGCATGAATGTCCTAGAAAGCATTATAAAAATGCATATAAGGATAAGAAGATTATGAAGATTGCAAGTCTGTCCAAGTAAATATTATGAAGATTGCAATATAATGAAGATTACGAGTCTCCCCAAATAAATCCAAAAATTCAATGAAATTCCAATCTGCATTCCAGCAATCTTTTTCTAGTGCTTGATAAGCTGGATCTTAAAGTTTTATTGTTAGGTAGCTAGTCAGACATGAGTGGCAAGGGGAACAAAGGAATAGGGGCGCAGCCTAGAGACTGCCCAAAGAACACCCCAATGGTAGTAGAATTCTGGGGAAGCACATGAGTACTAGGCAGTTATATAGCAGCCAGGTGTCTATCAAAATGATTTCAGTTGCTAATTACCTAGGAATGCCTTTGAAACCACCCATCACAGCCCAAACATAAGGCAAACATTCCCACTTCTGGGTCCTTTTACCCTTCTGGGCCTTCTTTGTGTCCCTCCTTTTATTTATTTATTTATTTTTTTGTGGCCATTTTGGCCTCTTTGTGTTGATTATGTCGCTATGTCGCTGGGATCATGAGCCTTCTTGGGGCATTATTTGTCTTTCTAAAATAAATTTCTAATAAAATTATTAAATCTCAATGACCTGTGACTTTCCACTGCCGTCATTTGAGGAAGAACCAAGGAAAAAATGCTAACAACAAGTCTGCACCATTATTATCCCTCTCCCTGCCCCCTACTGCTAGAGCTACACTGATCTCTGATTGGCCCCAACGGTGACAATATAAAAGGTCAAACAACTAAAAATAATTAAGGGGACACATTCCCTATAATATATCATGATTAAAAAAAAACTCTACTAATTAAATCACGAGTTATTGGTGCAGGGATAAACAGACAGATTTCTGAAATGAAGTAAAAGCTTAAAAAGAGGTGCAAGTATAAGCAAAAGCTTGCAAAGGTAGAAGTGGCATTTCTATTAGGTGGAGAAAATCTGTGCTATTTCTTTCATAAAGTCAGCTATCCACATAGAAAAAGATGAAGTTTAATCACTACCTCATATAATATAGATAAATTCAAAGGGGGTTACAGACCAAAAAGAAAAAATAAAACTTTACAACATTTAGGAAAATAGAAGAGAATGCCCTTAGATTATGATATTAAGTATAGCTTCCTAAAATAAGATCAAATTAATTTTTAAGAAAAAAGACCAATAAATTTGGAAATAAACTGAAATCTATTATCTAATAAAAATTCCTCCATAAATGTTTAAAGCCCAAAACTGAAAGATAATAGTTATAAAACACCTTATATCTTAAAAGGTTATATATAAAATAATCAAAGAATGCCTATAAATCAATAAATAATAAGTAATTCCATAGAAAACCAAATTAATAATCTTATGAGGAAAGGTTAAATTTGAATAGAATCAGGGAAATATAAATTAAAACAATGACGAGGTATCATTTTTAAGTCCCTCACCTGTCCAAAAATTTTAAGAGTCTAATAACACTGAGTCTCATTTAGAATGTATTTTTTATAGAGTTCATAAATAGCTAGCTGGTAAGAGTATAAATTAAAGCAATGCTTTGGAGAGGAATTTACCAGTGTGCTACAGTACTTAGAAAATCTGTTGATGTACGTTCCCTGCCGCCCAGCATTTCTCATAACAGTTCTGTAGCCTTGCAAAACTCTTTCTTATCTAAAGAAACTTCTAAATTGTTATTCAGTTTGACAAGGCTTGTTGTGATTAAAACCGGAAACAAACAATCCATCAGTAAAACTGATGCACGAATATTCATACCATGAAAGACATTAGAGCTGTTAAACACATGAACAAAATCTAAGTTTTCAAAACATACAATGAAGTTAAAAATTAAAAGCAAGTTGAAAATGCTATAATTTACCTACATTTTAAAAATAAACAGAAAAATAAATATTTTTATGGATGTATACAAATATGAAAAAAAAAATTAAAACTGCATGGTACTAATACATGTCATTTCAGATAATTTCCTTGGGAGAGGGAAGAAATAGAAAGAAAAGTACTTAGGTCTTAGGAATTTTTGTTTTTAAAACACAAAATCTGAAACAGATATTTCCAAATGTAAACAACTGTTAAATTTTAGATAGTAGCTACTCAAATGTTTCTTCTTACACATATGTTTGAAATACTTTATGAATAAAATTAAAATGAATTAAAACCAAGATGAGGAAGTCCCCTTTAGGTATATTGTAAAAAGAACCAGTTCAAATGGTAATAAGTAACTTCTAGAACCACTTTGATATCACATCCTTCTGGTGTATCTGAAAGTCATCCTCAATCCAAACAGTAGACTAAGGTGTCTATTCAACTGTAAAAAGAACTGAGAATTGACATTATTGTCTCAGCACTGTGAGTCTATTCCGAGGTTCAATCCAATTTCACACAAACCTGTACTTTACAGCTGTGAGACTCGCCCTGGGTTGGCTACAGACACAAACATTATAAAAGGGCATTTAATGGAAGGATTAGAAGCACCATCTGTTCATGAGTCAGCAAAACCAGAAAATTTCCACTATCCATTTTAATTCTTTGCTTATGAAACTTGTTTTACTCTTGTAAGAGGTTTCTAGGGCAAATCCAAGAGTCCAATCAACAGTGGAAGCTGCAAACTTGAAATCACTAAGCGTAATGCCCTAGAGGAAAAGCTAAAAAAGAGTTGTCATGACAGATACTTGAGAAGCACTCTTTTCCTTTAACCTGCAGTTAGGTTAAATTTCTCCTCTATATTCAGTTTATAATTTAATACAATAAAGGGATCAGCATTTATTTCATGTCCAAAAAGCAGCTTTCTCCCTTAACACATTTTACCTGTTGTCCAAGATTGCGATTCCTCTAGGGACATCTAACATTAGTTTGCAAATATACTTTGTTAGGCACAGCTCTTACATTAAGACCTGGTGGTGTTTTTTATGTCTTTAATTTGCTTTCAACTGAATTTAATCTAACACTTCTCTGGAAGTCAACATTTGGTATAAATTCTGAACAATGTTGTAGATTGAGTGCCATTCTCACCACACTAAATCCTCGAACTGGAATTCTGAGAAATCCCACCAAAAGTCCAGCAAATGCACTCAACCTAGCCATAGAAAACAATTGTCAAGAGATTTTCTACTTCTAAGAGATTTTAAAACTGCATGAAATTAAGTTTATGTACAATAAGATTTAAATTTTGAGTATTCTCCAAATTTAAGAACAGAGTTTTTAAAGATGCCATCAAAATCAGAGATTAAAACTAAACTTATAAATAAAGTGAAATATCTGAGTAATTTTTCTACCTCATACTACATAATAAAGATCTCATATGGAGGGGAAAAAAAAGCAAAATGTGCTCATTTGTAAAGTTGGGAGATATAGAGAAGAATATAAGGATGGAGAAATGTCAGTTTACTTAGTTGAGTAAAAATTGTATTTTAAGCACTCATTCCTACTTTTGATAGTCTAGAAGCACTATTTCTGATAAGGGAACAGCCTGAACCAGCTGTCGCAATACTAAACCTTCCTCCCAAAAATATTCACTTCACTTATTATACTGCTCTTCTGCTCCCAAATACAAAATCAGCAATTTTCTTTGGTTGCTCATCCAGAAAGTATCAAAAAAAAAAAAAAAAAAAAAAAGAGAGAGAGAGAGAGAGAAATGGAAAGAACATTTTGTTCCATCAAATATGACTTGATTTATACTCTTGATTTATGTTTTATTTTTAATATGTCATTTTCACTCTGCAAAACCCACTCACTGTGAAAATATTTATATAATGCTTTGACATTTAAAAGTACCTTTTAAATTCATTATTAATGTATTTTTAATGGCCCGTGAAGTTATCGTCATCATTTTTCTTTCTCACCTATTTAACTTGGAAGGACACCAAAGCCTAGAGATGTTAAGCTCTATCATTTTTCCAAGATTATATAGTTCCCCAGAGTAGATCTAAGTGAAAATCCTTTCATATATTTTGTGTTTGTTCTACTATAAATTACTTGGGTGTTAAATTCAAAAATCTACTTTTGTGCTAAATATCGAAGTAGACTGAAAGGAAGAGCTTTGTTCTCCTACAACAGATAGCACATTTAATGAAAACAGCTCTATAAAAATATAACTACTTATAGTATCAGTTTTATAGAAATCTAATGTATAGATTTCAGATATATAAAAATGATTCTTTTTTTATATTCACCAAATTATCAAACATGAGCTATAATTAAGCTAGAGGATATCAATTCTTGAATATATAAAGTGGTGTTTTAAAAATAAAATAATATGCATAGAATGGTTAAGAGAGAATTTTGCATATAAGAGGTAATTCATATATGTGACGATTGTTCTAATCACTACCATTATTATTTATATTCATAGGTGATAGCCAACTCCTTTTGGCACTGGTATCAAGTCCTATTACATGTGTACAAAATGAAAATATAAGAAACTTATAAAATAGAAGTAGCATCTATATTTGAACGTGAAATTTCTCTTGACCTAACATGAGGAAGACAACGCTTAGATTCTAAAACAGGCCAAATATCATTAACAAGTACGCATGCACCAGGTATGCTATTTACGTAAGGTGTAAACCTGCCTGGAAAACCAGGAACCATAATGTGAAAATGCTGAAGACCATCAAAATGAAATTAAAAGAGAATGTCCTTAAAGTGACATCTTTCAGGGCAGATGGTGTGGAAGAACAATAGCATGCTTAAAACATAGCAGAATTTTGTTATAGAAACTTTCAGATCTCTATATCTGTATTAGTCTTCTCCAATTTACAGATGAAAAAACCCCAAGAAAGTTTAACTTACCTAATATCAGAATAGTAAAAGCAAAAGCTAAACAAACTATAATTCCAAACTGTCCAGTCTATCACACTGACCTTTAGATAAAATTATTGTTTATATTTTTTACTTTCTTTTTGTGTAACTTCACTTCTATGTAAACTTAAGAAGCAATATACATGTTAGCCTGTATTCATTATCAAACAATATGGAAAAAATGTTTATGAGAAAATGTAAATGAGAACCTGAGGACAAAATATCTATCTCTGCCCTCACAGGTTTTATGAACATAAAATGCTGACCATTGTGAGAAACAATCTCATATACTATAATAAAGATAAAAATTATTCAAACGTGAGTACCTTCTACAGGCACACACATTCACAGGGATTCTTAATCTTTTAGCATGAATTACTTAGGCATAATATTGTTTGTAAATGCATAAAATATCTGATTAAATAAAATACTCAAATAATTGGAAATTTAGCAACAAAACTCTAAAAATAAACCTATGAAACAAAACTTGTTAGAAAAAAATAGATAATATTTTGAATTGAATGAAAAATAAAAAATTAGTAATATATGATAAATCAACCTCAAGATGAAGAAAGAAAAAAGTTAATAAATCAATGACAAAAATGGCAGACATACAATAGAGTATCTCAATAAAGTTAAAAGCTTATTGTTTAAAAAATGTTTAAAATATTAAAAGATTTCAAGCAAAACTGATGAACAAAACAGGGAGAAATATACATTACCAATTATAGCAATGAATAAAGAGGCATCATTATAGATCTTACAGATATTACAAAGATATTACTAACAACATTGCATCAATGAATTTGACAAATTAGAATATATAAATTCCTTGGAAACATAATTGACCAAAACTGACATAAGAAAAAACAGAAATTCTGAATAGTACTATGCCTGATAAAGAAATTAGACTTGCAATTAAAACCTGCTAAAACCTAAATGTCCTTTAAGGAGTGAATGGATTTAAAAAAATGGGTGTACTGTATATATATATTTACACACATACACACAATGGAATATTATTCAACCAAAAAAAAAAAAGAAAGAAAGAAATCCTGCCATTTTCAACAACATGAATGAACCTGGAGAGAATTACGCTAAGTATTAAAATAAGCCAGTTTCACAGAAACAAAGAATAAAATGGTAGTCTCCAGGGATTGTGGGGTGGAGGAAATTGGCTGAAATAGGTCAAAGGTACAAACTTTCAGATAAAAGAAAAATTAGTCCTGAAGAGCTAATGTATAGCATAGTGACTATAGTTAATATGGTATTGTATATACTTGAAAGTTCCTGAGAGTAGATGTTAAACATTCTCAACACGGAAAAAATATATCAAATTATAGACTAATATAGCTTATAAAAATAAATGAAAAATCCAAAGTAAATTCCAAATCAAATTCACTATTATATCATATATTAAGGTATTTTTGAAGGTAAGTTTATTCAAGGTTTATTGCAAGAATGTTAGGTTGCTTAAACGCCTAAAAATCAAAGTGACTTAGTACATTAATTCAATAAAGAAAAAAATACGAGTATTCAATAGATGCAGAAATAATATTTGATACAAGTCAACACTATTCATGATACAAACTAGAAATAAATGGGAATTTTGTTTATAATTGCAATTTTTCTATATACATAGCACTATTCTAAAATAAAAGTTTATTTTTACAAAAGATATTAGTGGGAAAAACTGGCAAAATTCAAATAAGGTATGTGGTAAAGACTTATTGAGTTAATGCTAATTTTCTGGTTCTGACAATTATACTATAGTTATGAAAGATATTAATATCAAGAAAAGCTAAGTGAGGTGTAAGTGAGAATTCTCTATATCACTGATATAACTTTTCTGTAAATGTAACATTATTACAAAATAATTTTTTATAGAAAGAATAAGAAAATATATTTCTAAATGGACATCTATGAATTGTATAATTGAAGTAAATATATACTTTTGAAATATTATCTGATTGATGTTTAAAATATCATAAACTAATGCTCAAAGTCATTCCTTCCCCCAGCCCTATAGTAGCCTCTGAAAGTCTTTTTCTACCTCCTTTCTTTCAAAGTTATCAGATTTCAAAATTCAATTTTAAAACTGTGAGTAAAAGCTATTGATATGGTTAAAACAAAACAAAAAAATACCTACTCTCTGGACCGTAGCTTACTAAATCAGAATAAGTATGAAAAAAGAATTCCCACTGGAAATTAAAACTTGGGTGAAGGACAAGGCATTTATGCTTCAGTGCTTAGATCTGGAACGAATTCTACAGCTAAGATAATTTCTTACTATCTTAAATCTAGGTAAAGGCAGCAGTAAATAAACAACAAATGACATAAAGGAGACATTTTCCCTAATTTTTGTGTCAACACAATTTTAACAAGTAGCATGCCATTCTGTTTCTAAATGGCTTCCAGTCAGAAATGTTGCTACTAATAAACATTACTACAATTCTCTTACTGGGGAGTATAATTGGTATAACTTGCAATGAAACCAACAGGGAGATGTCATATAATTGGCCTTTGACCTCATAATTATGATTTTAGCAATCTATTATAAATAAGTATTTCGATAGTTCAAAAAGATGTACTACAAAACAATGGTAATCACATTATAATTCATTAGACAAAATTTGTGTTCATTAAGAGAAGATTTAGGGTCTTCATCTGAGGTAAATAGTAATATCAACCAAATACAACTGTTTTCTTAGGACAATGACTGCTACATAAAAACTGCTAAAAATTACTTCTATTAAACTGTTTGATTGTTTATATCTATTAAATGTTTTAGACAATATAATTCACTGTATGTTATGTATGTTTTCTTTCTGACTTCCATTCATCTTTCAACTTTAGTCATATTTCTATGTTATAAAAGTTTTGATTTGCATCTAGTCATATTATCAATAGCTTCTTTTACTTATTTCCAGTTCTATATCTTTGTGTTCAACAATTTAATACAATCTCAAACTTTCTAACACTTCATGTCTTACTCAAACAATCATTATCACAATTTTATAGTTGAGGAGATAAACAAATAGAGATGTATAAAGGTTTACATAGGATCTTAAAAAGAGTGAATATTTGAGAAATGTTTGGATCTAACAAATAATACATATTTGAGAAACTCTAGGAACTTACAAATAGTAAGTATTCAAAAAAAGCTAGTGTTTAGCTATTACTGTGATTATCATTATCATCATCAAATAAAATTTGTATTTCCTATTCCTATAGTTAAAGATGTATCAAATAGATTATTTTTAGTAAAGCAATATTTTACATAACAGAGTTCAGGTTTTTTTTTTTCGATTACAGTTGACATGCAATATCATATTCATTTCAGTTATACAACATAGCAATTGGACATTTATATAACTTGCAAACTGATCTCCCCAAGAAGTACAGAACCCATCTGACACTACACATAGTTATTACAATATTATTGACTATATTCCTTCTGCTGTATTTTATATCCCCATGACTGTTTTTATAACAGGAAATTTGTACTTCTTAATCCTTTCTCCTTTATCAACCCTCGCCATCCACAGAGTTTTGTTTTAACTAGAAACATATCTCTCTACATTTCCTCAAGATTTTTATATCCTTCTAGAAAGCTTCATACTTTTGTGTATATTCTCCATTCCTTCTTAGATTTATTCATATGTATTTTGTAGTTTATGTGGTAGTTCATGCTATTATATGAATGATCTTGATTTTTTCTACCGCATTTCCTAATTAGTTATTGCTGTTGCATAGAAAAATTATTTTTTGTTGTAATACTTTTTTTTGACAAAGAAAAGCAACAAATTTTGTCTAATGAATTATAATGTGATTTTAAAAGAAAAGCAACCTCAATTTGAGTACACGGAATGTTTTTTCTGTATTTAACAATATGTTTTATTCTGCATTCAAAATAACACAGTTATTTATTTCATTCGTATACATAGTTAAAAGAAAGAATTAACTGAAATGAAAATAAAAGAAGCTGGACTTCTTTAAATGAGTAAAAAGTAATTTTAATAGATGTTATGGGCTGAATTGTCACTGCCCCCAAATTCATATGTTGAAGTCCTAACTAACCTCCAACATCTCAGGATGTGGTTGTACTTGGAATTGAGGTCTTTAAAGATGTAAGTTAAAACAAGATCATGGGTAGATCTACTCCTACATGACCGATGTCATACAAAGAGTAAATAGTTAGTGAAACATAGAAGGAAGACCACAAGAAGCCACAGAGAGAAGATGCCCATCTACAAGCCAAAGAAAGAGAAATAAGAAGAAACTAACCCAGCTGACACCTTGGTCTTGGTCTTCTAGCCTCCAGAATTGAAAAAAAAAAAAAATTTGTTGTTTTAGCAATCCAGTCTGTGGCACTTTGTTAAGGCAGCCCTAGCAAACTAATATAATAGAAGCAGACAATGGTCTTATTTCTTTCCCAGAAGATACAATTCTGTGATTTCATTACATATTATTAGAAATCATTTTAGTATTTCAACTATTTAAAGCAAACTGTAATCAATACACAGAAAGGAGCACAGAATAAAGATATGTATTGTAGCTCAAAGAATGCAAATCATATAGAGAATGTTCTTTGCTTGGAAAGCAATTAAAGTAGATATTAATAATAAAATTTAAACAGAAATGTCGCATATATGCGGAAATATAAAAAGTTCTAGATACCTTTGCTTAAAAATGGTAATTAGAATTTTTTTAAATATATTTGATGAAAAACTTTATTATCCAAATTTGTGAGTTACAGTTAAAACTTTTTTTAGAAGAAAGCCTACCTTACAGGGAAATTTATAGCATATGTTGGAAAAAAAAAAAAAAGGCCAAATGTCAACAGGCTAAACCTCTATCTTAAAAAATTAGGAAAATAAATATCCATCCTAGTATTACAATTTTAAAGCAATATGCATAATACAGTTTTTTTGCAATTATAATGATCATATACAAAACTAAAGTCCCAAAAATAAGTTTCCAAAGTTTATTTGAAGGAAAATAATTTCCAATCACTGAAGGCAAAAGTGAAAAATACTCATTTCAGACTAGAAAATATACACAATTATGAAGATTTTTGTTGTCATCCTAGCTACACAACTTATACCTTTTTTAAAAAAAAATTCTGTTCATGATCCATGGAGAAAAGAGTTACAATGAAAGGGAAACTAGCAAAAGCCTTTGGTTATTAACAGATCCTCAAAGATAAATCAAAACCAAGTCTTTAGTTCTCTTAAGATAAAGTTGGATAAGAGGCACAGCAGCTATGAGATTGAGGATAAATTAATAACATAGTGCTGCCACTGTTGTTGCTTATGTGTTTTTTATTTGTTTATGCCAGGCTGACATGAAACAATAAAATTATACCACAGTTCAGAACCTATTCCAATAAATGGTGTAATTGCAAAACAAATTTATAGAAAGTCACATATAAAGAATTCTAGCCAGTTTTTGGAACATCACCATTGTATTAAGTAATAACAAAACATTGAATGTGTAAACGTTCCATAATTTACATAAATTTGTTTTACCCAAAAGTTTGTTCATATGTTTTAATTGTATTAGCAATAATTAGTGCAATACTATTATGAATTAGCAAAGTTTATAATCCCACCCTATAGATTTTAAAGCTAAAATGAAAGTTGTGCTAATTAATCACTTGATTAGTAATAGCAGCATAATTGTGTTCAAATAAAATATAAAGAATTTCTTTACATGGACCTATCTCATTTATATGTTGGCCATAATATTTTTATAGGTTTACTGTTCAAAACTGTTAAGAGAGAAATATAAGAAAAATATAACTTCTGGAAATTTAGCATCTTATTTAAAGAGCATAATTTTCAGTTTTGAGTCTATACAAAGGTAAATTAGTGAAAATTTATTTAGTGGTTAATATATACTCACCAATCACTTTCTAAGAAATAACCTGTTCCCATTTTATAGATGAGAGAAATAAATATCAGAGAAGTCATGTTATTTTTCCAAGGTCATAAAACTAAGCAATAAAACCAGTATTGAAGCACAGTTTAAAATAGAGAAAAGCAAAGGACAAAATATTTTGGATTACAACCCTCTGAGATTAGTTACATTCCTATAGAGCTCAACTATTAGAAGTTTGCAACATTATGATAACCAGATGCAACCAGTTTTTTTTTTTTTTTTCTTTTACTTATTTGTCCACAGTATAACTATAGAATGTTGAGACTTACAGAGAACTGGATTATCATTCTAGGGATTGGCAAGTTAACTATCTTCATGAACCATGATGAGTAGACTTCAGGAAACTTCTGAGCAAATCCAACTTTTCCATGGACATGTAGATAAGCCTATTACAAATGTAGATATCTGAGAAAACTAATTTTGAGGGTAACTTGATATTGTCTACATGCCTTGGAATGATCTCTTACTTGTCAGAGAACCTATTATTTAGTATTTAGTAGCTAATTTCCTAAATGATAATTTATACAAAATTAATAGCTTATATAAGAACAGCCTGACTTCCGTGTTGACACAATTCACCCCATCACTCCCAGTTCTAACCAAAAATAAAATAAGTGATTCTTATTATGTATAAAGTAACTGATAATTTTAAAAAACAAAATAGGAGTGATTTCTGCTAATGCTGGATAATGAAAATATTGGAAATTCTCTGTTGCAATGTCTGGTCAGCAGAAATTTGCAAAGTGCTTTGCAAGCCACTTCATTTATCACCATCACACTAAGGAAAAGTCAAGTAGCTGACAGATAATTGCTAATACGTCCATATCTGCAGTACATTTATCAAAAGTTCAATCTCCTAAAATCATATGAAACAATTTGTGAATCTTAGTATGTCTATCAGTCTTCTCCATTGACAGTTTCAGTTAAAATAGAAGGAAAAGCTTAGATTTTATCGCTGCTTCTTGAGCATGTAAGTTATTACTTATTCTAATTTCTTAATATAACTGAATGAAGAAAACTATAGGTTTCTAAACAGTTTGTCAATCATTGTATGACTGATAATTTTTCAATTCACTCATATTTATTCTAAACTAGATCTTATAACTGGATGAATTTGGTTTCAAGGCATGGAACAAAGGGCTCCAGGCATCCTAGAAATGTCACAAGGAATTGCTTCCTCACTTGCTCTCACTAGATAGTATCATATTCCATAACAATTTGAAAGAAAATAAACAATCTGTAACAAAAAAAACATATATAACTCTCTACTTTTCAGTTCTTAAAGGGAACAGTCAAGGTGATCTATCCTACTCTAAGATGCCAGCATGTATATTTCTAACACATCAAAGAGAAGGAGGGAGAAAATATCAGGGAATCGATCAATTTAAAATTGGTTTAAAAATAGAAATATTATTTTTAAAAAATATTGCTTAATAGATATATGTATAAGAACAATTATTTGGTTCATGAATGGCATTCAAGTAAGACGATTCATATTTTATAACTTTTTCAAAAATCAAAACAATCTAATATAGTTTAGTTCCTCTTGTCGTATGGAGATGACAGGAAATTCTAACTTAGTCATATATTGTATTTTTGGCTGGGAGGTAGTAGAGGCAAGGACCCTCAAAGATCTCTAGTGATTTACTAAAGTCTTATGAAGGTATATTTGTCCAGAAAACTTGAAGAACTTTGGGTTTAATGAGAACTGGTTACTATAGAGATGCTCCTTGACCAAACCCATGTAGTTCATTTGCAGATGAACCACTTTCCTGCTTTGGGCACTGGAATCTTTTCATCTATTTTCCAAAGTCATGGTCCTTGGTATTTGGCTCCCAGTAGGCACACATTGCTCCATCCAATGTCTGGCTTTCCTCTTGAGCTTTATAGTGTTTTGGCCTCAAAGTTTTGCCATTTCTTACACATAGCTTTCAGCTCTTTTTTCTTGAGAAATTACTTCATGTTTGGCTACTTCTCCTTTTGAAATTAAAGCCATAACCTCTCCCTTTTCTTATCTGGAACAGGCATGAAACTGTGAAGCTGTTTACAGTGCTGAGTGCAGATGCAGGTCATGTAAGGAGAGCTCAGAGTTTTAGAGACACTAATGTTATGTCCTGCCACCCCACTCCACCTCCACTTTCCCAAAATAAGAGCAGAAAACAGAATAAATTCATTCTTTCCTAATGGATCCACGACAACAACAACAAAATCCTGGATACTAGTTTTCTTCTTAAAAATATACCTTGTTACAAGAGTGTTATAAGATATATATAAGCAAAAAGATAAAACGTGAAATAGAGTACTAATTAATTTTTTTTCGATTGCTACCTCAAGAATTCTTTAGTCTTTTCTCTTATAACTCTTCTATTTTGCAAATAATTCTACAAGAACTAGAGACTGTTGCCCTAACCACACTGATAAAAAAGTAAAAGAAATCACTGTTAACAGCTCAAAAGATATATGTTTTATGACAACTAAAACACTAACTTTTCAAGAGAGGCATTAATTTCAATTCAATTTTAGCTAATAGAGTATAAAGTACAACTCTAAAGTGGTTTATAAAATGAAAAAGTACTGTAAGTTGGTACATACCACCTATTGTACAAAAGTAGTGACCCAGGGCTTCCCTGTTTTTCAATAGCAACAGCAGGAAGTAGTTTCTCTATTAGAAACTCATACTGTCATTTTACAACAGGCAGACTAGATTTTATTGCTAAGATCTGAGCAACATGCTGTTATTGCTCATTTAGATAAAAGCACTGTCCATTTCACTGTGATGTAATAACTTAGGGAATACATTTCAGAAATGATTTTCCAGGAAGTTATAGCAAGAAAATATCAAGAAAAGAATTCAGTGCCTATTAATTTCCTACATGGTTTTAGGAGCCTTTTGAACTTTTTTGTACTTACTGTTATTCTTTTTCAAAATAAATAAATTTCAAATATATATATGTATGTATATGTATATATATGTGTATGTATGTGTGTGTATATATATATATATATATATATATATATATATATATATATATATATATATCTTTACTACCAGTAATGATAATGGAAAGATTATTACACATTCTTATTATTTTTAACACATGTTTTCTAAGAATAAAAAATGTCATAAATTTTTCTGGGAGGTATTCAGCTAATAGATTATATTATATTCATTTTATAAATAAAATTCAGAGGTGCTTCCACTTCTGAGAAGTTGGAATATATATACTTATCCTTGTTCCTCCAGTTAAATACAATTAAAACTCTGAACATTATATGTAAAGCAAATATAAGAAGATTTGAAAACTGAAGAGAAAAAGGCAAAATGGCAATGGATCTCAGACCCCAAAGAAAGACATGGTAATTTATTTACTGGGGGTTTGGGGGGCCTTATATCCTAGACTAAGAGCAAAAGAACTGGTAAACAAGAAATGCCAATGGGCACAAACTGAAGAAAAGCCTCATCGAAAGCCTGATCTTTCTTGTCAAAGGACAAGAAAAAGAATAGCTTATCAAGACAGAAAACTTTAAATTAATTATTACCCTTTTCCAATCAAATACCACAGAGACCACTTTGGCCTTATTCCGCCCACACCAGCAAACATAAAATGAGTAACCTGGATTTTCACCTTCATCTGGCTGTGACAAAGTACACCAACTCTCTCACCAGAGTGGTCTCAGAGAAGATGAATACAGGTTTCCCACCCTCGCCACCACTGGGTCAGTGGAGATCACGTGGGGAGTCTGTACTTACACTCTCAACTGATAGTAACAAGATCCTTTCCTGTTCCTGTTGTAATAGTGTCAGAGGAAGCTTACTAGAGAGACAGGACTCTACCCTTCCACCAATAAGCATGCTACTTCCCTCCACCCACAGAATCAGTGGAGGCCACCTGGAGCAGTAAGGAGGTATTCATACACCTCCTAACCAGAGAGGTATCTATGGAAGCCTAGCAGGGGACCAGAATTCCCATCTCTACATAGCAGTAAGGAGGAAACTCCAATGCCAGTGGAGGCTGACTGGGGACTTGGACTTCTACTCTCACATCACTTTCCGCCTACTCGAGTAGTGTCAGAAGAAGCCAGCTAAACCAGAAGAGTTAGATAGGGTTAGGATCTTTTTAAATGTTCAGTATTTATTCCAAGGACAAAGAAGATATAAACTGAATAATAAGAGACAAACAATAAATGCCAAAACCAAGATGACAAAAACGTTAGAACTCTCTGAGAAAGAATTTAAAACAGACATTCTAGAAATAATCTAATGAGAAGTTATAAATATATGTAAACAAAATGAAGGAAAAAAAGTCTCTGGAAAGAAATAAAAGAGATAAAGATGAGCCAAATGGAAATTTGAAAGACACAATAACTGAAATAAGTTACCAGGGACAGAGAAGGATATGAAATAATAATAAGAAAAAAAAAAGCCAATCTACTAAGAAGACATAACAATCCTAAACATGTATGTATCAAACAGCAGAGATGAAAATTACATGAATCAAAAGCTAATAGTAATAAAAGTAGAAGTATACAAATCAACAACTATAGTTGAAGACCAAAACTCTCCACAATTATTGGAACAATTACACAGAACACAAGTAAGGATATAGAACTCAAAACATTATCAACCAACAAGATCTAGTCAACATTTCCAACATACTCCACCTAGCAGTATCAGAATATACATTTAAGTACCCTTAGAGCATGTACCGAGATAGACTATATACTAGGCCATAAAACAAACCACATCAAATTTAAGAGGTTCAGAATCACGCTGCATGTGTTCACTTACTACAGTGGAACCAAATCAGAAATCGGTGACATAAAAATAACAGAAAATCTTCAAACACTTGGAAACCAAACAGCATACTTCTAAATAGCCTGTGGGTCAAAGTGGAAGTCTAAGGGAAAATAAAAAAATACACCAAATTGCATGAAAATAAAAATACAACATATCTAAGTTAGTGCCACACAGCTAAAGCAATGTGGAGAGGGAAATTTATAGCATTAAATGCATGAGAAAAGAAGAAAGATTTCAAATGAATAATCTAAAGCTTTACCTCAAGAACCTAGAAAAAGAAAAACAAAATAAGCCCAAAGTAAGCATAAGGAAGGAAATAATACAAGAGCATAAATCAATTGAAAACAGAAAAACAACTTTAAAAAGTGTTCCAAATACCCAGTTGTTTGACATGACTAATACAATTGACAAGCCTTTAGTAAAGGTCTAACCAAAAAAAAAAAAAAGAGAGAGAAAAAAAAGATATAAATTATCAAAGTCAATAACGAAACCAGAGCTATCACTATAAACCCTGTAGACATCAGGTTAATCGGGGAATACTTTAAACAACTCTACACACAAAAGTTTGACTACTTCAATATAATGGACTAATTCCTTAAAAAAGCACAAACTAACAAAATTCAATATGAATTTGAAAATGTGAATAGCCTTCTAGCTATAAAAAATTAAATTCCCAATTAAAATCTTCCCAAATAGAAATCTTCAGGCTGATTTCGCTGAAATATTCTACCAAGCAGAGACTGGGTAGCTTATAAACAAATAGAAATGTATTTCTCACAATTCTGGAAGCTGGGAAGTCCAAGATTAAGGCACCAGCAGATTTGTTGTCTGGTAAATGCCTACTTCCTGATTCACAGATGTCCATTTTTTTTTTTTTTTTTTTTTTTTTTTTTTTGCTGTCTCCTCACATGGCAGAAAGGAAGGGAGCTCTCTGATGTCACCTTTATAAAGGCATTCATCCTATTCATGTGGGCTCCACCTTCATGACCTAATCACCTCGCATAGGCTTCACACTCCAAATACCATAATACAGGAGATTGGGTTTCAACATATGAATTTAGGAGGACACCAACATTCAGTCTATAGCAAGGCAGAATATAAATATTTTTAAAAATCAATTTATTTTTATATACTAGCAACGAACACTTAGATACTTTTACATTAACCAAAAAAATAAATATTTAGGAGTAAATCAAACAAAACATACAAAATTTGTATGCTAAAATGTTGACGGAAGAAATCAAAGTGAATGAAATACATAAATACAAAGACATACATTGTTTTTCGATTGAAAGACTCAAAATAATAAAGATGTCAATTATCCCCCAAATTGATTTACAGGTTTAAAGTAATTGGTAACAAAATCCCAGCAGAATTATTTATAAGATTACTCTAAAATTTATATGAAAAGGCAAAGGAACTTGAATGACTAAAACAACACTGAAAAAAGAAAATACGGTGAAAGAATCTGTCTATCTGATTTTAAGACTTATTATATAGGTATAGTAACAAGAATGGTAATGTCAAAGGGATAGACACATAGTTCAATGAATAGAACAGAATAGAGAATCTAGAAATAGACCCACAAAAATATGCTTAACTGATTTTTGACAATGATACAAAACAATTCAATGGAAGAAAGATGGTCCTCCTTTCAACAAACGATGTTAAAGTAATTTGACATCCATTGGCACACAGAAAAAAATTTAATCTTGATCTAAATCTGACACTTTGTACAAAAATTAACTCAAAATTGTTCATAAACTTAAATGTAAAAGTAAAACTGAAAATTTGTTAGAAAAAAAATAGAAGAAATTATTTGAGATGTAGGATTAGGGAGAGTTCTTACACTTGATACCAAAAACACAATTTACAGAGTGAAAAGTTGATCAATCAAACCTCATCAAAATTAAAAACTTTAGCTTTGCAAAAGACCCTGTTAAGAGGATAAAAAGATAAACTGCAGACTGGGTGAGAATATTTGAAAATCACATTTCTAACAAAAGGCTACTATCTAGAAGATAAAAAGAACTTTTAAAACTCAATAATTAAAATAAATACAATTAGAACATGGGTAAAAGAAATTAGTAGATATTTCACTGAAAAATACACAGATGTAAAGATGGTAAATAAACCCAAGAAACTAAGTTAACTATCATTAGCCATTAGGGAAATGCAAATTAAAACCACAATGAGACACCTATAGGAAGGGTTAAAATAAAAAATTGCGTGGACACTAATGCTATGGAAAGGATGAAGAGACTGGATCACTCCCTCACATATAATTGAAAACAGGTTGGAATTTTCTTTAAAAAACTAAACACAACTAGCATACATCCCATCTATTACACTCTCGGTCATCCAGAGAAATAAAAACTTACATTCATACACAAACTTGTACATGAATGGTATAGAAGCTTTATTTGTAATAGGCAAAAAGTAGAAACAATCCAGATATCATCAAAAGGGTGAATAGTTAAACAAACTGTGCTAAATCGATACCACAGAATTGATATAATTCTCAACAATACAAAGAAACACACTACTGATACATGTGACAATCTGTATGAATATCCAGAGAATTATGCTGTGTGGAAAACATAATCTCCAAATGTTCATACTATATGATTCGATTTCTGTGATATTCTTGAAATGACAGAATTAGAGAATTAGAAAACAGATGAGTAATTGTCAGGTGTTGAGGAAAGGGTGAGCTTAGGAGAGAAGTAGGTGTGTCTATAAAAGGGCAACAGGAGTAACCCGTGAAGTGATGGAATGTTCTGTATCTTGATTGTTCCAAAGTCAGTTCCCTAGTTGTGACATCGCATTCTAGTTTTGCAAGAGGTTACCATTGTGAATAATATCCTCTATATCCCACTTCCATTTTGTTATTGTTAATGTGTTACTTTTGACAGAAATATGGTGTCATTGTAGATTTGTTGAGTTGCCTTTGTATTTATATAAATTTTAAAAATCATTTTATGTTTGCTTTTGAATTTCTTCTGTTTATTGGCTAAAAGTTTTCAGCACTATTTTCTGGTAGACTGTACCTTTTAAAAATTGTTTTGCTATTTAATGCACTAATCCCTAAATTATATATTACCTGATTTTAAAAAATCATTTAGTTACTTTAGCTTAGTATATCTCTACCTATCCATTGGCTGTGATTACTTCATCTCCCTAACTGACCTTTCCTCATCGGGTTAAGCAGTTTAGAGCTGGGTTTTACAAAGTAATCTAGAGCCCCTTTCAAACAGGAAGTATATCTCAAATTTATGAATGTGAAGTCCTGAAATTTCAGTGGGCTTTCTTTTGCTCATTTCTCAGTCCATACTATCATCTTTCTCCCCAACCCCACACCAGCACATTTTGCTTATGCTAAACAACTCCTCTCTCAGATTTCTCAGGGTTACAAACACTGGAGCCAGCAGAGGGGCAGAGGGGCCCAGGTGGACCAATTCTTTAGTCGACTGTCCTCAGTATCCCTGTATATCATGTTCTCTAAGGGGAAGAACTTTTTTATGAGTTCCATACTGGGCAATGTCTCTTTGCCCTGAAGCAAATTGCAGCTTCAATTCTTGTGTTCTAAATTTCTCTTCTCTGATTTCTCCCTCATTGCATTTTATAGGTTTAACACATTTTAGGGAAAAAATCATCAAAATGTCTTAATTTACTGATTATACCATTTACTGCTTCCCAGGATTCTTATGGACTCATTTCTGTCATTCAAATGAAATTTGGGGAAGGAGGAAAGCTAAACTCATATGTTTTACCTGTCATCCTAAATCTCAAGTCAGTACTCTGGTTCTGTTTGCAGCTATGATTGACCATATAGATACTGGAAATATTTTACTCAAATTCTCAATCAATTCTACCTACTTCCACAAGCAGAAGATTTGAATTAAGAAATGATCATATCTCAATATTGATAAAATAATTCATTTCAGATTATTTTTATTATATTTCCTTGTCATCCACTTAAGGAAGTTCTGCCAAGAAAAAAAAAAAAAGACCTAAGAGCTAAAAAGAAACAAAATTTTCATTAAAATACAACACTGGAAAAATCATATAGTAAAGCTAAACAAAACATTTTTTATTTCCCTATAAGATAGCTTAAATTAAACTTGTCAGAGAAATGTTGCACAAAAGGGCGGTATCCTAGAGATAATTAAGTAGTACATCATACTGGTTACCAGCATTTGGCCTGGAATCATACTGCAAGGGTTCATACCTCAGGTGCACTATTAGCTAGCTGTGTGGCTTTGCAGAAGTTACTTAACCTCTCTGACAACCAGCTTCATCATCTGTTAAATGTGATAACAGTGTCTACCTCAAAAGGTGATGAGAGGATTAAATCATATATGAAAACACTTAAAATAAGGACTAATGCATTGTAATTACTCAAAATAATATTTCCTACGATTACTACAAGCTGTGTTTCTGGAAAGTATGGATGTAGTACTGCACAGAGACAGACTAAATATCCTCTCAACATTAATATCAGTTATGAGAGTCTCTGGAAAGCTGTGTGGTAGTGAGTAAAATAGGCAGCTATTTGGTACTTAATATAAAAGCTGGAGAAAAATGACTGAAGAGCTTCATCTTGATTTTATTTGCGATTTCTATTATTTTCTGCCTGGCAGAATGCAGAGCCAGAACTGATCAATTTTACCAATACAAAACTTATGGTTTTGATTTTGGTTTTGATTCCATATCATGTACCACAGTAAAATAGTTTTGTATAAATTTTGAGAAACTTGTCTTTTTTTGATTATATAATTTTTTTTACCAAAAAATATCAAAAGAAGATTTTTTTAAAGTCAATGCTAAAGCTGACTCTTTAAAAGCAAAAACCCACCATCTGTAGCAGGAAGACTTCATAAAACCCAAGGGTGTCTTCTTACCCAACTGTCAACACCAGGAAATGTGCCAAGGGGACAGATGCTAAAATTGGAAAGTCTCATCTAGGGCGTGACATCAGAGTTCTATAATTTTTCTCTTAAAAAGCATCAGTCACTACAACAGCAATAATGTAATAAGGAGAAAAGAAAAGCACCCTCCTTAATGAAGAATGGCTTCCATCAAATAGTTATACTACTAAAATTCTATTAACAAAAATGAACATATTGGTTTGTGGGACGGGAGGTGAAATCTGTATTGAACTAGTTTCCAAGAGACCAGGAGGTATTTTTTTAATCATTGGCAACAACATGGAACATATGATCAATCAAGAAAATAATAACAGAAGCCATTACTAAAAACAGTTTCTAATGACTGTGCAAAATTGAAGAAAAACAATAAGGAAATCTCTCCCCTTATTTTAATTATACACTGACAAAGATCTAATAATGAAAATTAATAACTCAGAAATAGCATTCAGCATTAGAAATGAAAAACAATCTGTAATTAATACAATTACATGATGAATTTATGATCCAGAAACAGAGATATCCTTCAGTAAAACATATTTTGTGCTCATTCAGGAACTGTTGAATTTGGATTTTTAGAGACAAAAAAAATTGGCTTTTAAGATTTCAGTCTTCAGCTGTTTTATAACCAGGCTGAATCTAAAAGTGTGCTTGCTGACTGCTGCTTCAGTTCCTAAAGGAGAGGTTGCAGATTCAGAGTGTGCCAAACAGGTAACATGAATGAGCGAAGGCAACTGCATGAGGAGCCTGGGAACTTGGAAAGAGAATGCCCAGGTATAGGGAATAGATTCTGTTCAGCTACAAAATAAGGCTGGTATCATCAAATTTAATTTTTCAAGATAAATTTTAAAAATCCATACTTCTATTAGAATTCTCCAAGTTATATGAGTTGATAAAAAAAAAAAATAAACATTAAGCATTATTTACAAAGTTTGGATGCCAAACACCTCAATAAACTAAATCCAACACATTGGTTACCAAGATAGCAATCTCTGAAAGGTCTCTATTATAATTAAACTTTATAATGTTAAGGACAGTTGATTTGTTTGTTTTGCTTTGCTTGGGAAGTATATGATTTAACCATAAATGTCCCCAAAAATCAAATAACATTTTATATGAAGATAAAAACCAATGATTTGTAAATTCTGTTCAGTTTTTTGTATATAAGAAATCTAAGCTTGCTAAGAAGAACAGACTACAAAACTTTATTCAGCACCCTCAATGTTAGAAGTTATACTAGATCTCTCAAGAAATGAAAAGTAAAATGAGAGAAAACTAGCAGTCATTTGCTTTATTCTGAAAGATAAGAGAACAATATAAACTTTAATTTGTGTTTTAAGTATTAATGTAACCCAGTCTGGTTTTGGCTTATTCAATGTTTCAGAGGAAAGTAAAATCAGTAATAAAGACTGAGAGGTATGAGCCACAAAAGACTACATCCCTAATGAAAGAGACTCAAATATATCCTCCTTTCTCTTATTATAGAAGTAAAAACAAACAATAAAATATCCAAAGAGAATAAAAGGAGTACCACAGGTGAATATTTTATCAACTTCAACTTCTACTTCATTCATTCCAGGAAATCCTTATTCTCCACTTTTATTTCACTTCATCCTAAGGCAAAATCGATAAGGAGATTTTCTTCCCATCAGCCAGTCAGTCTTTTCCATTTTCACACCCCACTGCTTTTCATTTCTATTTAGAGAAGAAAACTCATACATGTGCCTATATAATGCCATATTAATCAGTTGCCAAACACAAATGAAAATACTGAATTATTTCCCAAATAGCAAAATAAATGCAGAAAGATCATATTTTTCAAAGCATATATGGCGGATTATATCTTGGAATATGAGTCTGAGTACTCCTCTGTATACTTTTTTGTGCATCTTTCCCAATACTGAATACTCTATGCGATACCCCATGAATTAATAGGTTTTTCACTGGCAAGTATAAGCAAGAAGGCTTCCTGGCATTTTGTGATTTCCAGCTACTGTTCCTTTTAGTCATTTTGAATGGTTCTTTCTCTCACCTTGGATAGTTTTCTCATATGCATGAACTGAAAACTGTGGACCTCTGCAAATCTCCAGAGTTCTTTCTCAGTGTAGCTCTCTCCTCTCCTGTATTCTGCCTGGGAACTTCAGCTATTTGCACCTCTCTGGGCCTCCAGCTCTGCTCCTTAATTTAGGAAGAGCCCCAGACTCCACATGGGGTCCCCCTCTCTGCACCACAGTCGAGAAGCTGTGCAGGCCGTAAGCAGGGACAGTCATAGGATGCACCTCATTTTTTAAGTCCCTCCAGGATCATTGTCCTTCCTTGTCTGACATCCAATGTCCTGAAAATTATTGTTTCACACAGTTTGCTGTATTTGTGAAACTTTTTATGTTTCAGATGGGAGAGTATACCTTGTCTATCTTTGCACACATGGAAGTTTTTTTTCTTTCACATATATATAATTCCAAGAGGAAGAGTCTGTTCTTTTCTCCCCACACTCATTACTCTTTACAATTTCTATTGTTTCATTAAACACACACATTGTAAACCCTCAGGGTTGGTAAATGATACTAGAATAAGTTAAACCAGGGTGGCCACAAGCAGAATCCAATCTTAGATTTTTTTGTTTTGTTTTGCTGGTTTTTACTTAGGACTTGTGATTCCTTGCCTTTCACTTTAAAAGGTAAGATAAGATGGCAAGAATCTTTGACTGTCTCTTTGAAATAGGCTCAGGCTGTGGCCGTTAAAATGACCTGTATCAGAAGCTGTGACAATTACGTTTATGATTTATTATACCAACTAATGTATGATAAATTCAGGAAAACTGTATATAGTTTAAAGCTACATGAGAGAAAGAGGAAGGAGCACAGAAAACAGAAACTCCAAGAATGATTCAGAAGACACTGTAAGTTTCCAAAAAGCAATGAATGCTACAATAAATTATACACACTGCCCTAAGAAATTAACAAAACATGGTAGCCTTTTACTAATAGTCAAGAATTATAACTTAAATTTCACAATTGAATTAATTACATATTTTATTGTATTAAATTAGAGAAAATGAACTTAAATTGCTTAAGCCAAGCATATAGCTTTCTGTGAAACAGTCCAAGGTCTATTACACAAACTCAAAATTTCTGAGTTCTCTTTTGCTTCTCCTAAAAGATGTTATGGGGGGAAGAAGAGTAAAAAACATACAAATGACAACTTTCTTCAAAATTTTGACTTTTCTAGAGGAAATAAATATTAAAATGATAACAAAATGAAGCCCGTTAAGAAAACATTAAGGAAAAACTAAATTTTTTCAGAACAACTGAAACATCTCTATATACCCTTAGTTTCATTTTTAAATTGGACTTTTTAAAATTCACAAACATTTTGTATTAATGTCACTATTCAAACAAATTTAATTAACTACATCCCAGATGAAAACAAAATAATGTGGGATTTTACTAAGTATATTTCCAGTGTTCTTCATGTTTGGAGAAAAGCTGCCACATAATTAAACCTATTTTTACCCTGCCAGGCTGATGCTTTGTGTCAACAGGAACACAGATTAAGATATTCATTCCAGTAACCTGGAGACAGGCCCACATGGGGGTGCAAAGTCCAGCAAGCTAAAGTTGTCACTATTACTTAACTGAACATAAATGAAATCACCTTTTAGGTTACTTTCATGTATAAAACAGTCCCTTTACCAATAATGACAATTCACTTTTACTACTAAATAGTTCAGTCTTGTCTAAAAATCAAACTTCAAACTCAAATTTAATTTTTTTCACTTCATATCAGTGGTCTGATTTTTCACTCTCCCTGTCTCCTTTCTCACCCTCTTTCCATCTGCTGGTTCTACAAAAATTGGAAAAAGCTGTGGGAGGAGGGATTAGAGGGAGAGTGGTGAAATATTGATACCTCTCTAGCTCTCTCTTATTTAACAAGCTGATTGTCTTGCTCTCCATTCTGCCAATCATTAGTTGCCGATTTATTTATAGGACATGGGTGTGCACACGCGTGTGTGTGTGCATGCGTGCGTGTGTGTGTGTGTGTGTTATGTGTTTTAAGGCACCTCATTATTTATCATTAGTACTTCACTAATTCACTTCCTTTGTGGGGGTTTTAATGAGTTATTTCTAAGATCTTGACCACAGGGAATTATCATCAAGATTTTCTTAATGTAAGATGTCCTCCCCTCTACCAGTCAGCCTTCTGAGGTGGGATTCTCCTCAGGACAGGTGAAGCCCCTACTTCCTCTAGCACAGTTAGCTTATGGAAAACTAAGGCATCCTCGCTATGCGAAACCCTAGATCAATTAGCTGCTTTCAGTCTTGCAGAATTCTGTCACCTCTAGAAAATTTCCATGAATTTCTACAAAGACAGCAAGTGAGAAGCAAATATTAGTTTATATTAGAGATGGGTTATTCATTACAATAAGGAAGTTTAAGCTCAGAATGGACTCCTTCCAAATGAGCCCCTTCCAAATCTCTGTAAAAGGACTTAGCAATGTATTCAAACAGTCAAATAATTTGTAAAATTTGCAAAAGTAATATAAAATATAATTTAACCAAACCCTGTATTATATAAGCTTCAAGCTCCTTAAAATTGGATCTTCTCCTGATAGAGGAGATTCACTTACATTCATCAAATTTCAAACAAAGTCAATTCCTCAGGGACTTTCACTAGGATTTCTCCTCTTCAGTCTCCTATGACACAGGATGGAGAAATGCCCCAGGACAACCAACCCTCCAACGCACTGACATACTCTACATTAATAAATTTCCAAAAAAAAAATTGTTTTTCTCTTCAAGGCAACATGAAAATAAAGCTGACCATTCATTGAAATATTTATTAAATCTCAATGAAAAGCAAATTTCTAAGGATTAAATTTACAGAAGGTAAAATTCTATGCCTTTTAAATTTAAATTTATAATTAATATGGAGTAAGAAAAATTCACTTGCAAATTAGGTTTGAGAGTAGATAACCAATTCAAATACAGTAATTAAAAATAATTTAATTTTGTAAGTAAAAAATGTAAAATGGAATTGCTAGAGATAGAAACTGTTTCAATACTCAAAATGAGTTCTTATCATAGGTAAACTGGTTGTTTTAATCTCTAAGTCTGTATAAAGAAAAGTAGATTTAAAAAACAAATACATATATACATACCAATAAGTAAAACTGGAAATCATTGCTAAAGATTTTATTTGTTTGCTTTTTCTTATGTTGTTCTGGACAGACTTGGCCTTTGTTTCCTAGAAATGCACTAAATGCCTGATTCATTTTACACTTTAAAAATTAATCTCCAATAAATGCTAAATGTGTTTTATATTTTCCATCCTTAATTAATCCCTGATACTTTCATGTGACCTGTAAATAATGCATGCTCTTGAATGATATCTTACCACATCGTTTTGAGCAGGCTCAGAGCTACACATTGAATTTTGATGGGCAGTTAGTGAAACACAAAGAAGGCAGAAATGAACAGTTAATGAGGTACTTGGGATGCCAGTGTGGCATTTTGTCCAGGAAAAACTTCAAACAAAGTGATGATACAAAAGGAAAAATGATTAAAGTCACAAATTTTTTAAATCCTATTCCAAAATATGACCCTGTAAAATGTTTTTATGTTTCTAAAGAGTCCATTGAAGTCTGCAATTGTCTTTCATTTATCTAAACACCAAAGGGTAGGAAAAGTATGAACTGCACTGAAGAAAAGGAAGTGAGGATATAGAAACAGAAAAATCCATAAATACTATGCTAATTAGGGAATGATGACAAATTCCATAGCAACAAAATTGTACTGGGAAATCTAGGACATTTAGAAATTTGAAATACAAAGATATGTAGACTCAGACAAGGCACAAAACTCACTTCTTACCAAGCTGTAGCTCTACAAAGAGTTTCATAATGGCAGGAAAAAAAGAATAAATTGTACTACTAGTACTTTTTAACCTGTTAGGTAGATGAGTAGTTTGGCTTATCTCACAGTCTCACAAATGGAGACGGACATATAAAAAGCAAGTTACTCTCAGATTGTTTCGTCATCTATGGGTATGAGACAATAATGCCTAACTCATGGGAAGGTTATGAGTAATAAAAGGTGTATTTTAACAGGTTTCACCTCTTTCTTGTCACATCATCATCTATATTTAGTAACTGTACTAGCATTAAACATTGGTGGAGTATTACAATGATTTTTTGCCACAAAAAGACCCACTAAAATTAATGAGCATTTTCATTCACTTAGTAGAAAAAAATGTTTACCCGAGATAATACTCGTAATCATAATCATAATCGAATTCTTTTATTTGAACAAATACTGACAAAAACTTATTTTTTTCACAGCAAGATCTGTTTACCTGTTACCTATTTGAAAAGGTAATTTCATATGACAACTGCATAAGACAGTAATACATAAATACAATCTTTAATTTTATAAACAAAAACAACTAGTTACCTATATTAAAAAGATACCCAAAGATTTTATCTGGCTTAGACAACTCAAGTATGTATATAATATATATATATATTTTTTAGAAAAAAATTTCCTTTGTTTTAACCACATAAATTTTCTTATTCAAAAAGACAGGTAAACTTGCACAGATATTTTGGCAAAAACAAAAACAAAAACAAACAACAACAACAACACTTTTTAAGATAGGCAATGGACGCTAGCAATTTTAACAAAATTTTACCTTATAGATTTGAATTTTCAAAACTGTTGAGAATTCTGCTAATTGTAAAGGCGCTATTTGAGTATTTTCATGATCTGGCAACCCCATCTCTTACTTTGTGTTTTATGTAGAATTCTAGGTAAAATTCTATTCATCTTTTCAATTCCTGGTTAAGTAACATTTTATCTGAATAGGCTGCCTTGACCTCAAACTCTCAGGGGCATTTAATCAGATCTTCCTCTAAAATATACTTCATTTATATGCTTTTCTCTTTTTTCAAAAAAAAAATTTTGCTAAATTAATTTTTAAATGTGATTTCAAGTTTCAGCAGGCTCATTGTACTACACGTTAAGTAGGGAACAATTGTAGCTTATTGAAGGATGTGATTTAACAATACATTGTAGATAAAAAATCATCTTCTAGAAGGACATTTTTAATCTGTGTTGAGATTCAAACTTAGAATACGTTTTAGAGAAAAAACTTCCTTGCATGAATGTGCAATTAAGCATAAAAATAAAATTGGATATTTCTATAATATTTAATATGGGCTTTAATATTATAGTTGCAAAAGTATGAGGCAGTAAAAAAAAAGATGCTGCTTTTCTTTTGTTATACCTCAGTCTTATTTCACATTAAAAAGCATTACAGGTTTGGTTATTTGAGTAAAAACCAAATCACTAAACTGAATAATTCTAATATACCTCTCCCAGTATTTTTTTGTATTTTACATTAGCTTTTACAGAAAAAAATATAAAACTCTTGCATTTGATTATTTGCAATTTTATTTTTTTAGTTTTGTATGTCAACATACGTTGTAGAGTTCCAATTTATGTTTAAATATCTCTAAAAAAACAATACGCTTAAGCAAACATTAAGAAGTAACTGAAATGACATTTAAGCAACCAGTTTTATCTGAGCAACCAGCTTTATCATGATATTTACAGAAAAAAAAATACTTTCCAGATTCAACACCAACTTTAATTATCTTGAGTATTTGTATTTTAAACTTATTAAGTAGGAAAAATTTCATTTAAAAGTTAAGATAACTTTCAAACCTTGGGTAAGCAAGGATTTCCTTTTTTCTGAAATTATCCATTCCCTCATCCCATTATTTTTACCGAAAAACAAAACAAAACAAAACAAAACAAAACAGCTCTATTTAATCCAAGAAATTACGCACAGCAAAAATTACACGATCCCTAAAACTCTTCCAGTTGGGGCAAGAGAGTAGGAGGCTCTGACCAATGCAATAGAGAGTATTTCCTAGGAAATGCCCTTTCCTGAATGCAACATTAAAGCCTCTCTAGAAGAAAGCCCCATTATCCTATTTTTCCTCTCTTTCTGCTTATAACTCTGAAAGGATGCCCAAAGGTGCAGCAGTGTCATGACAACTGGCAAGAAAGACAAATAATAAAGATAGCAAAGCAGCAAAGCAGGAGGAGTCTGGTCTTTGATCACGTCTTTGAGCAGCTGGACCAGCCTGACTGCCTGTTTCTGAACATCTTGTTACAGATGAAAAATAATACTCTAGCTGTTGAAGTCACCGGTTAGATTTTCTATTTGCAACCAAATGCATGCCTAATTCACACAATATTATTTGGGAGAACACATATTGCAAATTTAAATCTAACTTTCTAATTTAAAGTTATTCTGATTTAAAATTATTTCATACAGTTTGATTTATAATAAACTATTAATTTTTCTTATTCATACTGTTTTTAAAAACGAATTCATATAGTCTCTTTTGCATTAGATGTGTAGTATATTAGTCTTCAGTCCTTGCTTCTCATTGATAAGTCACAATAATTCATTGCTCTTGTCAGTTATTTGTAGGCCAATGTAAAGCTTTACTGAAGATGGCTTATAAAATGATTAAGCTATTGAAAAACACTTTCGAATATATCATAACAATGAAAAAGGCAAGGCCTAAGTTAATTAGGAGCTAAATATATAACTGTTGATAAAATAAGACCTAAGAGGGATATTATGAACATTGAATACTATATTCAGGTCATAGGCCAGCTCAAAAGAAACTTAGTTATAAATGACTGTGGCTTACTCAGTTACAGAAAAGTTTCTTACTCTTATTAGTACTTTAGGACATTTTATAACACTTAAGGCGAAAGACTAGATGAATTCTTCTCCGTCTGGCTGGCAAAACTAAATGTAAAAATTATAAATTTTGAATGTAATCCCTCCAAACTGGCATAAATAAATACAATTTTCAATTCATTCTAGTCACTCTAAACTTGCTCTTGTCAGTTAAAAACTTGCTGAAACTGAGGAAGCCTTCTAATTTCTGGTACTAATTAATAAAATTTCACATAAACCCATCCTTGGTCTATAGTTTTAGGTAGTCTAAGGAAATTGGTATATATTACATATGTTAATGCATTATTAGTCTTCAAAAATGATTTAAACTAAGAATTCTGTATTATTCGTGATTTATAACAATAACCATCAGTAATATTTACTGGGTGGCACTCAAGTACTAGATATTATACTAAGCAAACTCACTCTACTATCTTATTTTAATATCATTGAATTAATCCCTCCACAAAGAAAAAGAGATAGGTAAAATTTCTACCTCCATTTTACATATGAGGGTACCAAGGCAAAGGGAAGTTAATTAATTTGTCTAGAATCATGCAAGTGAGATATGGCATATAGATTCTAAAACCAGGTAATCTGACCTTGAAGTCTGTATCTGTAGTCGCCATGTGTCCTAATTCTCTCAAATTCAACAGTCCACTCTTCTCTATCATTTGACATATTTGTAAATCAGCAGATTAAAATATCATGCAACACATTCTTCTACAGTAAAGTCAACTCTGTGAATACTGACTCTTTTTACTGAGTGATTTACTAAGATTTGCTCCAGTGGTTTCAGGAACCAATCACATAAATCCCCAGAGAGTGAGGTCAATTCTGTGGTAAATTAATAAGAAGAGGTTTATTGCAACTTTACAAAAGTTTTAAGGACATATGATCTTTTAGATATTTCCCTTCTAAACTGGTATCAATAAAAAGTAGTCCATACATTTATGTGGCTACCCCAGCATCAGAGCAGAGTGTTTTAAAATACATAAAGATAAGCATGTAACACCATAGATAAAAGTAAAACACAAGTTTATTTCTATAAAGAATAAACAATGTGAAGTGGTTTTACTGACTATAACTATACTATCATAAAACAAAATAAAGACACAATGAATAATCAAGGATGTGTCTTTACTAAATATTTACGCAAAATGACACAAAATATTATAATTCGATACAACCAGAAGCATTAAAAAAACATAACTGAGAAATGACATAAATTAAATACTAATAAAATAAAAATGATGAGACTGTGATACTTAAATCATTTTTATTTCTCAAAATCATTGTATTTTACATTATAGCACTTCATAATTTTATAAAATATTAATTTCTTTTTGCTTGCTTTAGCAAAAACTGGGAAAAGGACTATTACTCATATATAATAAATATGAAAATTTCACTTAAGAATACTATCTGACTTGGCAAAAATAGCGTGGCCAGTAAGAGTTAGAACTGGATTCTAACTCAGGGTTCCTTCTACCATAGTAAGTAGCCACATAAGTATGAGACTCTTCTAAATGCCATTTTTAAAAGTTAATGCCGTACTAACCTCTGCACTCTAGACGTTTTCAATATGATCAAATTTCTAATGTGAGAAACCATATGAAAGTATCTACAATATTCTGTAAACACTGAAAGTTACAGTTTTTGAGTAAAATTTAGTTTATACTTTCCCCTTAAATTAAAATAATTTTCAGGTTATTGGTATATTTGCGTAGATTACAGAAAATTGTTAAAAATACAAAGTTAAGAGTATTGTCAAGAGCTAATGAATTAAAGTTAACAAATATTAACAAATTAACAAATTAATAAATTTTTTTTAAGAAAATCGTTAAAAATACAAAGTTAAGAGTATCGTCAAGAGCTAACGAATTAAAGTTAACAAATATTAACAAATTAACAAATATTTTTTAAGAAAAAATACTGTAAGGAGAACCTTCGAAGTTCATATTTTTAAATATGTGGCACAGGAGTGGGCATAGGGGAGTGAAAAATGAAAGACAATGAGTTTTTTTATTTCTTATTTTTCAATTATAATTGGCATACAATATTATATTAGTTTCCGATGTACAACATAGTGATTAGACATTGATATAATTTAGGAAGTGATCACCCCGATAAATCTAGTACCCATCTGACACCATACATAGTCATAATATTCTTGACCATGTTCCTTATGCTGTACTTTACATCCTCATGACTATTTTGCAACTACTTCTTAATCCCTTCAACTTTTTATACACCCATAAACCCCCTCCCATCTGGTAACCATTAAAATGTTCTCTCTACTGATGAATTTGTTTTTTTTTAATTTTGTTCCCTAGATTCCACATGTAAGCAAAATCATATTGCATTTTTTTTCTGACTTACTCCACTCAGAGCAATACCCTCTAGGTGCATCCATGTTGTTGCAGCTGGCAAGATTTCATTCTTTTTTTAAATTTATTTTATGGCAAGTAATATTCCTACCACCTCTTTAACCATTCACTTTAACCATTCATTGATGGACACCAAGGTTGTCTCCATATCTTAGCTATTGTAAATGATGTTGCAATAAACATGTGGATGCACATGTCCATTCAAAGTGGTGTTTTGGTTTTCTTTGGTTAAGTCCTCAAAAGTGGGATTACTGGGTCCTACTTTGTCTCTTGTTATAGCCTTTGTTTCAAAGTATATTTTAGAAAGACATTAAATTTGAAGATGTTTTCTTATACAGGACTTCAAGTCTATAATACATTATCTATTTAAAGTCTCAGAATAACTTTAAGAGATAAGTGAAGAAAGTATATTACCATTTTCCAAAAAAGCAAAACTTTTAAAGAAAGGTATCTCCCCAAAACACCTAAGTAGCTGGTAGAGAATGCAAGATCTAAAAAGTAGAAAGTAATAAAAAACAAATCTCCAGAAGAGAATTTTGGAGAAAGAGAAGTGAAAAAACAAACAGACAAAAACAGAAAATGAACATTTATTGCCTGATTCCTGAATGACAGAGCAGGAATGTGATCAAAACTAGTAACTATATAAAGGATTTGATTTTCAAAACACAAAGGTTATAGTTGATATTACCTATAAAGTTATATTTCTTGAAGATTTTTTAATATCTAAGAAAATTATTGAGAAACATGGACCATTAAGCAGCAGAAGAATATCCCAAAGGAAATATTAAAAGCCCAGATGAGTCATTAAAAACTTTTCAGAGTTAAAAAAAAAAAAAACTTCAGAGTCAAATAACATTCACGTCTTAGCTCTGCATTAAAAGTATGTGTGTAGGTTAAAAATAAAATGTGACATTTTACTTATATTTATAAATAATATAAAGTAAAACATTACATATATAATGTAACAGTAATATAGTATTTCCTTTCTTCCATTACATCAAATTTTATTCTCCCAGTGTGGTAAGATCCTTATTTTCCAATCTGGAACCACATTATTGGAGCATGGCAAAGTTAATGTGGAAAAACAATAAACTCATTCTAATGGTACATAACCACTGTCACAATTACTGAAAATGAAATGTGTCAGAGAAGGCATTTTCCAAGAGGTTATGCTCTATTCTCAATTTTGCTTCCAGAGTAAAAACCACTGTATGAGCAGAAAATGTATAACAATTTAGACTGACCTTGGCAACACATCAAAAGAAAATCCTTGAGCCATAAAAAAAATTGGTTTATCTATACCTTTTTTTCTAAATCGGTTTTAAATGTATTTTATTCAAAAGTAAGGCAGAATTTATCTATAGTCAGCATTTACTGAACTAAGTTGTAACAGCACAAATCAAAATAATAATAATAAAAATAATAAAAGCTCTTAGTTAACTTCTTAAATATGCTCACCAGAAGAAGGATAGGTATACACACATAGATATTTTGTAATTTCAGACACTCCTAGTATCTTATTAAGTAAATATTATCATTAACAGACTAATCTCCATAACTATAAAATTTGTCATTTTATCTTCACACAAAGCATTCATCTAATTTTAACATATATCAAATTTCTGAGATTTGATTTTTCCTTCAGAGTCGTAATGCTACTTCTTTAAAAATTCTGAAAGACAAGTGGGGCACAACTCAAAAGTGCTCTGTACCACTTAATTTTAAATTCTAGAGTCAAATGCATAATTGAATAAATGTAAAAACCTTCGCAGATTGCTTCTAAAAAAGGTTTTAAATTCAACATTTTTTTTCACATCACCGTGTGGTGAATCTTTGCAGATCATGTTTTAATGACAAACATTCTAAATGTCTAAATGCACTTTAAAATTAATTTTAGCAAGAAATTTTGGTTAAAAATAATAAGTAAAGACCATTTATTTTTACTAACGTATTGCATCTATCTCATCTGACTTATAATAGGTACTTATCACATTGATGTAAAGATTTTTCAAAAGCTAAATGAATTTAAATTATAGCCATTTAATTTATGTTTCCTCTCGCATGAGGGATAGAGCGTAGAACACAATGAAATGAGAAATGCAATGTTATATACACTATTGTGTTTTATCTCACACATCATTGTCCAGAGACATTAAGGACAAATCAGATCATAGAACTCTCCTGCTCAAAAGCCTGTGATGGCTTCTTTCTTGCCTAATGAACTAAAGTTCTGGGCCTTCATGCTGCTCATGATCGTCTCCCAATACCTTTCCAGCCTTACCTTTCTAGCCTCACTCCACTTCATACACCTCATTCTTTTGTCCAAATCCGAATTTAAAAATTCTTCTGCTGTTTTCTTCATGTTCGCAGCCCTAAGCCTGCACTTTCATCATTTTAAATGTCTTTTCCTTCATCTTCAGGCATCAAACTTCATCAAAGGCAGCATGAAATTTTAGTCAATTCAGGTTTTCGACAAGTTCTCCCCAATATCCTAGCCCAAAGTATGTGCTGCTTCTTAAAATTTCCACTAGCAACGGATTATCATTTCTCATCTAAATTCCTGCTACAGTACCCTACTGACTGACCTGTCTCCAGTTTTTCCCCATTTATTACTTTCTCCAAGGTAAGAGTAATTTTTTTCCTAAAATGTAACTGTGATCATGTCATTCTCCTGCTTAAAATCTATCTATGACTTCCCATTATACACACCAATTAAGTGCAAACACAGAAATTATTTTAAAATGCTATGTTTTCTAGTCTTTACTCTTCCACGACCATCTCCTGAGACTTTGTCTTTTCCGCATTACTTAATACATACTCTACCTATAACCTTATGGCTTTCATTCAGCACCTAAAGATAGCGAGTTTTCTCTTTCACCTACACTTTAAGTTTTCCAACTTTGTTCACTCTTTCGATAATACTCTTTCCTTCTCTCTTTGCCTGGCCTAGGTTATGCCTTCACACATCCCTCAGTGGCAGTGGCATGGTATACATCCTAATTTATATCATTCGTCACTGCTTGTGTACATGTTTTTGTCTCACTGGATTTTAAGTTTTGCTGGCTGGGACCCTCTTAGTTTCTCATTTACTGTGTGTATCCAGTGCTCGGCACAGTGCTTTATGTATAAAGTTGCTTAATTTGTAGTTATTGGAAATATGGATATCTCAATAACCACTAGTCTTACTGTATTTGCTCAGGAAAGGACTTCAATGTTGTTTAAGACCAGGCATATTTAAAAGGCATTAACCTTGTGACTGGACTTTCCCTGTGCAGCTGGGCAACTAGCTGATCTGATCTAAAACTCAGATTCTAGTAATAGAGAGAAAAAATCAGTGATATGCCTTAACAAAATACAGTCTCCATCACTACAAATTATTTTAAAGTAGGTAAGCAAGAAATTCATTTAAATAAGTGAAATATTGTTGTTAATAACAATGCACAAAAAAAATATTCCAGACTATTCAGCCAACTGAAAAGATAGGCAAGTTGTTTTACTTCATAGAATCATAGTTTTCATTTCCATCAAATGTAGGTTTTTAACTAGATTATCACAAAAGTGCATTTTTTCTTCATAAATCTATCATTCCACTTCTACTCTTCAATTAGGTGACAACTAAGATACAAAAATCATAAATGTGCCTTTTTTCCCTTCCTTTCAATTTTTTTCTGCTTCTGATAATAGTATGGCTTCTACTATACAGGGGGACAAAAAGAAAAGAAAGAAAGAAACATGCTTCTTCAAAGGTGAACATAGCATATTAGATTTTACCAAGCATATCCACGAGAGGGAAGACATCCTATCAGGCAAGTATAGTTAAATGATAAGTTCAAATAAGATACAGAACTTTAACTGGTATCTGCACCACTGGTCTAGCAGAACCTGGAATATAGGAGGGCACTTCGTAAAGGTTAGGTCTCTTCCTATACTAACAATTCTGACACATTTTAAAGCTAAGCTAAATTCAGCCTGTTAAACTGAATTTGAACAATATTTAATAACTGACTTAAAAACACTGTATCTTCAGCTTACTGCATAGGATAGACATAAAAAGTTCAAGACCGAAATTATGCTCAACATTAACAAATTAGCCTTAAAAACTTAAGACACTTAGACTTTTTCATAAAGAATGATTGTGAGACATGATCATTCTGCAATTTACAGGCTATAAAGTGTTAAAATCTTAACTAAATAAAGAGAATAAACCACATATCTTTAAAAATCTTTTCCATTTTGCATTTAATGTATAAAAATTTAAATGAAGGGTAATAAAGAATATTTGAAAAAGAGGCTACTGAGGGAAAATGTAGAGCAAAGCAAAACCAGAAAGAAACAGATAGCACATGTTAAAACATTTTTGGAACTGATAATGCTAATCTGAATAAATACACACATATAATGAGGCTGCATCATTTTCTCTCTACATTCTCTAAGTAGTGCTGCCAAATATGGAAGGATTGAAGCCATTTCTGGGGAACTGCTGAATCAGGAGCATGAGTCAGAAAGTAAACCCTTAGCACAGAAAAAGTACTAAAAAAAGTGCTGATAGCTCATACACAGACATACATTCAGTTCATAAGGTCCAAACCTTCTCTACAAGGCACCACATACTCTTCCCTTCCCTCTGAGGGACAGATTTTTCCTACATCTAAATGTTGAGGTATAGCAAAGAATTGGTACTACCTGAAACTAAAATGTCTCTAAAAACTAATGGTAAGACATTTTCCAACTTAAATGACAAAAAAATCTAAAATAAAAATAAAATTAAGCATGATAAAATAAAGGACTAAAATTGCATTAAAAATTAATTTAGAGACATGCAGAAAAACTGCTAGACAGTAAATTACAGGAGTCAAAGATGCTCATTTTCCAAAAGCCTTTATGATCTAATCATCCTCCTGACATGGTATAAACATCACTCTACTCTGAAGTAGGCAGCAAGAATGGATCCTAACTGGAACTACCCTCAGACTTATTATGAGCACATTTTTGTGACAAGAAGTTCAGCAAATACTCCCTATTTATACTCAACACAAGGTTATGCTCTAAGGGTAAGTCACCCTTGGACAACAAAGAATTAATTGTTCTTCTTCCTTTGCCCATAGATAAGATCTTATCAGTGTTGTGGCAGTTGGTCACCATCATTAATAAATATTAAAATACCACAGGATAAAATAACTTTGTGTTTTTTATCTCATTCAACATTTATTTTCAACAGCAACAATAACACCAGCAGCAGTGACTTCCTACTTGAATTTCAGTTTTAAGCACTCCTCTATGAGCTGAATGGGTTAATGATTTTAGCTCTTTTTCAGACAGAGCTTAAGGAATAGAAATAACAGTAATAATTAATCAAACAAAGCAATGTTAAATTGGGCCTCTTATTTGTCAAGATAAACTCACTCTATCTGGATCTCAAATCTTTCTCATTATCATTTCCTATTAAAAGCATATTTCTGTTTAATCTCTATAATTTCCACAAAATTTAACCCATGAAAGAAAGCCTTCACATAGTTTAGCTTTAATGGCTAGTAGCCAGTGTGAGTCGTACTGTAAAATTATGAAAATTGTCCTTTTGAACTTTTCAGTAAGCATCTATTCCCCCCTATGAAACAGTAAATAACCAAGTGCAATGTTCTGATCTAATGCATGTGTAGCAATTTCAATGATCAGAATTCCCTCCATCAATGAATGTTACTAACATCTTTGTTTAGCATTTATATTACATCTTCACACAATGTTCCACAATAGTTGTCACATCTTGTTCTTGGTTATGATGATGAATAGCAATGCATTTTAATTCATACTCCTGATTTTCACTCTTTTCTACCCACGTTAATTTGCATTTGGCTACATTGATCAGCACAGTCTGAACTGAAATATTCATCTCTGAAGACTTCAGAAATTTAAAGAACTATGTTCTTTTTCATTTTTATTATAAGCCATTATGGTAGATTAAGGCAAAATATTCCAATCGGGTAGTTAATTCAATAAATATTAGTGGCTTTCCTAGTTGTTAGATTGAGAGGTTCTCAGACTTTAATGTTTTTAATAAGAACCACCTAAGTGCTTATTTTTTAAAAATTTTTTTTTTAGGCAAGGTACCCCTTGGTTGACCTCACTCACTGATTGCAAGGACCTTGTCAGTTTATAATCTCTTATTTTTTAAGCCTACAGCACCTGGTCTTCCTAGGTGGCCTCCCATCCAAGTTCTAACCAGACCCGACCCTGCTTAGCTTCCGAGATCAGATGCGATAGGACTTGTTCAGGCATGGCTGTAGACTGGATGCTTATTAAAAATGAAAATTTCCTGGGCCACAAACACCAGACACTTTCAGTCTGTAAGTCTAGGTAGGGGCCCAGAAGTCAGAATTTTAATAAGCATCCCAAGGGATTCCAAGGCAGGCAGTCCTAGGATCTCACATTGAAAATCAATGAAAATTAGTTAATGTCTAAACTATGAAATTCCTCATCATTGAACTATGCCACATGTTAACCAAAACTGCTTTCCCTAATTATAATCCCTCCATGCTTACATTTAACAATTAGCTAGATTATTTATAAGGTTGCTGACATCTTTTATTTATATCAGCTGTAGGCAACACTGTAACAAATACTGTGTCCATGCTTTCCAACCCACCTCACTCCTCATAATTTACCCATACCAACCCACTGCATAAAAAATAAGAAACTCCCAATCTAAAATGCTAAGGATTGTATTAACTAGATGTTCTATAAAAGATAGCAAAGAGAAAATAACACATAAAAATAATATTTTTAAGACAATGTTGGTGAAGACAGAGTAAGAGAAATGGTGGAGTAACTCTGATCATGAGTCTGAAAAGACCTTTTCCACTATCAATAAAGCAAACTTCTCAATTAATTTGAAACAGGCATGTAGAGAGGTTTGACATTCTCAGACTGCTAAGTAGGATGACCAACCACCCTGGTTTGCTCAGGACTCCTGATTTTTACACTGCAAGTCCTGTGCCCCAGAAAAGCGTTCACTCACAGGGCAACCAAGATGGATGGCCATCCTATTTCATACTTTCATATTTAGGCATTGATTTATTAAAGTCTGTTGAAAATTTCCATCATGGTCCGTCAAAAGAAGATGATAGTGCAGGATTTTACTTAGAAATTGCTCATAAAAAGTTGCCTTAGATTAAAAAAGGATCCATGGCTCTCCAAAATTTTAGATTTATTTTGACTTAACAAACTATTGAAAAATTATCTCTAAAAGAAAAAAATCACAATTAGAAAGTAATAAATATTTAACAAATATATCATAAAACATTTGTGACAACATGGATGGTTCTTTAGATTATCATGCTAAGCGAAATAAGTCAGACAGAAAAAGTTGAGAACCATATGGTTTCACTCATATGTGGGATATAAAACTGAAAGCAACAAACAAACAGGGACCCAGGTACACAGACAATGGATTAGTGGATACTAGAGGAAAGGCAGGGAGTGGAGAGGTAGACAGGGGAAAAGAGGGTGAAATATTTGGTGATGTAAGGAAATTTAACTTTGGGTGATAATGTATTATTTAATTGTACATTTTAAACCTATTTGCTTTCATTAACCAATGTCATCCAGGAATTTAAAAAAAAAAAGTTACTGGGAGGAGGGTGCTTTAAGATTTCTTATACATTTAGATCCATGTGTCATGGACTTTTATCTGATAAGGTGGAAAGCCTTCCAAAACAGCAATGATTACTTTAAAAGGTAACAGCAATCTAGGCAGAAACAGGGAAAGAAGAAAGGTAAACAAGATGCCCCTGATTTAGGTCCTGATTACAAGTATGAGGAGCTCAAAGGCTGACTTAGATCTGCAAGGAGGAAGGATGAATAAAAATTTCCAATGGTTAAGAGAGTGCTACCTCATTTACAATAACACTAGGGGGTTTGTTGATCACTGCCTCTGACAGATCACTAAGAAGAAATGATTAATTACAGTTAATGAAGCTAAATATTGTAGAATCATTCATAGAGAAAAATTATAAGCACATCTTAATTATTCATAAGTTCAGCTTCTGCTCTGTGATTGATTCATTAGAAAATTTCAAACTGTTTTTTCACTAGTAAGGAGAAGAGTCAATGGCTAGTCCATGCTGTTTTATTTATTTTTCTCAAATTATCTTTTTTCTTTTTTTCCTTTGTCTTAGCATCTTTTAAATAGCTTAAGGAACTTCAGTGGGAAGGATCCTGGAGCCCTTTTTCCCATTCCTGTTTAATCACAAGCCACAGCTTTGAAACCAGAGGCCTTTTTCATTATTTCCAGCAGTCACATAGTTAGTTGCCTGAGCCAGACATTTTCATGCAGGACCCAATTACCTCTGGTCTGGCCCAGTGTAACAGCCTAATAACTGATCTGTCTCCAGTCTCAGTCCCACTCAATCCATCCTTCACCTGTACAGGGATCTATCATGAAAATATGATCATTGCATTCTCCTGCTTAAATCATTCAAGGGCTTTATTACTTGCAGAATTAGGTACAAACTATGACTCAGGGATAGGCTCATCTCCAGCCAGTTCCCCTCCGCCTCTTCTATAGTCTGACCATACCAAATTATCTGACTCCTCTAACAAAATGAATTCTCACTTATTGTCTCTCTGACCAGAATGCCCGGCTCCCTTTATCCTGCTAAGTTTCTGCTCTGTTCTCCTGTCTCAACTTACGCTATATCTTCTGTCCTTAAGGAAACATCCATCAGGGACCACTATTCTAAGCTCCTATTGTGGTCTAACATAAGTCTTTTTTGAGACATAGTGCTAATACTAGATTTAGCTCAAATTTTCTCCTTCTGGACTGTGGACTTCCTCCTTAATCATCTTCATACTATTTTACAACTAATATAATTTAGATAACCAACAAGCACTTATTGATTGATTTATTTTAAGAAAAAAATTGATGACTTTAAAAGCAAGTTTATTAAGAAAAGTAACTCAATTAAAATCAGTTAGAAATAACAAACAGATCAGAAGTATTTACTGGGATCTACCACTCTCTGAGATCTATGACAAAAAATAAGAAGCCACAAAACAAAGTCTCGATGAATCTAGAAAATGTAAAGTTTATCCGGAGATTTCATAAAATGCATGCAATTTAAATGTGATAAAATTATATACATATAATCTACATAGAGAAAATATTTTATAATGATATACAGACTACTAGAAACGTGGTTTATCATAATAGTGTGCTAATTATACAATTTATGCATAAAATGAATTGCAAGCAAAATGAGCAACATTAATTCAGAATTCATGAAATAATACTCATGGCCAATAGATACAATAATTTCAATCTCAGTAATCAAAAAGAATAAAATAATATCAAATTGGCAAAAATAAAACCATTATAATATCTATTATTCACAAGGGTATGAGGAATTGGGCATCTTCATATACAATTGTAAATTAATATCAACTTTCCAAATAGCAACTCTGAAATATATATTTAAAAAACCAACAGATTTATAAGCCCCATTACCCAGGAATTCCATCTCTAGAAATTTATACAAAATGGTAAAGTTGGTGGTAAATATATTACAAACATGAACTCTAAGAGTATTTTATTAAAAAAGGAAATGACTAAATATCCCTAGGAGATAAGTAATAAAAAAATTAAGATAGACACTTAGATTAGCATATAATAAAACCATTAAAACTAATGATGTAGAATTATAATTAAAGCAAGTTACAAAACACATGTAGCATAATAATATCTGAATGCAGACACTGAAAAGTTGATGACCTATATATTAACAGTATAGTAGTTGAAATTAAGAATAAAGTTTTTATTTTGCATATTTTTATTTTTTATTTTTTCAATAATGAACATGGCTCTTTCATACAAAAAAGAGGTTTTTTTTAAATAAATTATTAAAGAAAAACACATGGACTAAAGTGCCCAGTGAAGATAACAATATGGTAGCTCTATGCCATGTGAAAGAAGACGAAAATGCTATCCTAGGTAGTGAAGATGGCATTATCACAGATGGGAGTCAAGAATGAGCATCAGTGTGTGGATATTATGGGATGAAGAGCAGCTTAATTTTCCCAGGAAGAAATACAAGCATTTTCATTTGGCAGTCATTAGAGATTTTTGAGCACAGGTATATCACAAAAATAGTGTTGTAAGCAAATTTACTGGGTAATAGTGCACAATCTGCATGTAAGCAGAGATCCTAGAGATACTAAATCCATTCCTGAGACAAGCACGGTGATTTAGAAATACAATTACGTGAGCTTAAGGAAGACAAGTTGAATTGAGAGACATTAGGAGCTAAGAGAGAGGAGCAAGTATGTACCCTGCTCTGTTGGAGTGCTTACTGTTACTCTACCTGGAATGACCTTTTCCCAGGCATGTGTTTTGTTGTGCTTGGCCTCAGATATCACCTTCTCATTGTAGCTGATATTGATCTCCTTACACTTCCAATCCTTCTTACTTTATTTCTTTCCATAGCACTTAATCACTTTCTTGCATTCTATATGAAGCATTTCATTTTGTTTTCTGTTTCCTACATATGAATATATGTACCAGAGAGGAAAAAGGGTGGAGGGAGAATGGATTAGGTAAACAGGGGGTCAAATATACAGTAACAAAAATAAACTAGACTTGGGGTGGGGAGCATGCAAGAGTTTACAGATGTTGAATTATAATCTTATATTCCTGAGAAGTATATAATGTTATTGACCAATGTTACCCCAAAAATTTAATTTAAAAAAAAATTAAAGACTGTATGTATCCACAAGGGCAGAAATTTTGTTTTGTTAATTAATGTGTCCCCTATGGTCTAGAATAGTGTGTATCCTATAATAGGTGCTCAATAGATATTTGCGGAATGAATAAGTTAACTGGCTATAAAATAAAAAAGGCGAGGAAGAAGTCTGGCATAAAATTGCCATAATTAATAGAGACAACTTTCTAAATGAGGATGTAATTTAATGGTTAGATGATGACTTGGTATTTGGGCAAGTTGACTCTTAATAAAAACACCAATGCACAAGTGGGAAAATACCCTGGAAATAAATGGTAACTACAAGACCACAGCTGGTGGGAGGTTTTGTGAGTACTTTGTGAATTCTTTTTTTTTTTTTTTTTTTAAAGGTATGGAGGTAAGTATCTAGATTCTAAAGGGGGGAAAAAAAAAACAAGAAAAGTGATGCAAGAAACACTTATAGTAGACAGGAGTAAGACAAGGCAGCAATGCAGAATATAAGAAACAAGTGGAAAATATAAATTAGAAGAGGGAGAGACAATGTGGTGTTTCTGTATCCCTGGAAGAACCTTGAGTATAAAAAATATTTTTGTATTTTTTTCATGAGAAAAGACCTGGAAATGTATGATAGCAAGTAGAGTAAATGGGATTTTAGGTATTAGGTATGGTCAATATTGAAGCATCAGCTAGCTTGAGCCACAAGTGGTAGGATACATAACTAGCTATAAAGGAGAAAGTGTTAGAGAAGAATAAAAGCACTTTCCCCCACACACACCAGGAAAGAGAAAGAGAAGATGACTATGAGAAAACGATTGATGAGAGTAAAAAAAAAAAAAAGAAAAGAAAAGAGAAAAGAAAAGAAAAGAAAAGAAAAGAAAAGAAAAGAAAAGAAAAGAAAAGAAAAGAAAAGAAAAACCCAGAAATTTAGGAGTTACATTATTCTTGATAAAATAAGTGGAGAGATAATATGTCAAGAAAAGGATAGGGCAGCTGGGACCGGGGTCATGGAAAGAGAGAAAAGGTCTAAAATAGCTCCTACAGGCAGAGAATCTGGGAGTACAGAAAAGACAATTAAAAAGACTGCCAAATAGCAGCAGAGAGCAGATTGAAGTTTGAAAGCATCCAGTTCTAATGAGCCAAATCTGCAATGCTATTTGCCTCTAGCAGTGCTCTCTCTCCTGGGAGAAGAAGCAGAGAAAGCAAGAGTTAGAGGTAACTCGTGTTTAGGAATTTGTTGAATGAGCAAAGAAGTAAAGGTTATTAACGAAGAGGCAAATCGTCTGTTCCTTGTTGGGAGTGCAAATTCACCTCATTTGAAGCAAGGAGAGCAACAATGGCTGAGTCTGATCACCGAGGAGTATTTCCAAGGAAGTGGGGGTAGTAATTTTTGAGTCTTAAACTGAAAGCTGAAACTTTCAAGGAAATTAGAAAGCTTCTAATTTCCCACCTCCCCTTTCCCCCACCCCCACTCTTGCTGAGACTCCTGGAGTGGGATGAAGCCAAAACTAAATGAGATCAGAAGATTCTTATCAGAGAGGACTGTTATGAAGTGAACAGTTGTGTGTGTGTAAGAGAGAGAGAGAGGGAGAGGGAGAGAGAGAGAGGATAAGGTGGGTATTACCATTAATACAAAAAAAGTGATAATTGTCTAAAGTTTTATTCATTTCCAAGACATTGGGGTCACTAATTTTTAAATAAACTACACACGACCAAGTAGAAAAAAGAAGTGTTACTTTTTGTTTTGTCATATACAGTTTGAGATTCCTAAATTATTACTTTCATATAAATATAACCTTTGCTTTTTCATCAAATCTCATCACTTCCTACTGGTGCAATGCCATCATCTGTAGTGCAGAGGTAGTTCTCCCACCCCTCTGACTTTTCACTTCACTCTCCACATTGTACATTTGCTCCAACCACCTCCATGTTTTTTTAGTTCCTGGAACCAATCTGGCTGATTCCCGATTCAGCGCCTTTGTACCAGCTTTCACCATGCCTATCATGCTCTCCCCTCAGATGGGTCCAGGAATTCCTTCTTCATAGTCAGGTCTGCTTAGGTGTCACCTTCTCAGAGAGACTGCCCCTAACCACCAACCTAAACTGGCCTGGGATGCACTCTTTTCCCTATCACCTTATTTTGTTTTTCAACTTTTAACACATTATTATGTGATAATATCTTGCTTTTTTTGTTATTTTGCAATCTGCCTCATTCAATTAGAATATATAATCTCCATGAAGAAAGGGATTCTGTCTTAGTCACCACTATATAACCAGCACTTCAAATACTTTCAAGCACATAGTATACATTCAAGTATTTGTCTAATGAATGAACGATTGATAAAAACTTAATATTTTAGGGCTAAGTATGATGGGAAATCATTGAGCAAATGTTTATCCACAAGGCTGTGTGAATAAGAGGCAAAAATGGCATCATTGCTATCTCAGTATATCCCAAAAGAGCTTATCTGTCTTATTCTAAGCAATAAATATAAGAAAGTAAAATGTGTTGTGAATGATAGAGAAGGAAACATTCTTAAAGATGAATCTAAATAAGTTTCAGTAAAATTATAAATGATCAAATGGGCATAAAAATGTTTATGTTAATTTTACTAGTCTCAGGGAGGTCTGGAAATATAGGCAGATTTTAGAGTTTGAACAGTATGAAATTTAATTAGAGTAAATATACAAACAAAATGTCAGATAAAATTTTCATAAAATAAATTCTATAAATTTGTTTTTGCTGTTTGTCTTGCTATATTAGATTTTGAAAACAGGCTTAATTAAGAGGTTAAGAGGAAGCAGATTTTAATCTCTTCTCCATAAAAGGCAATTTTTAAATAAGAAATTCAGTCTTCAGTCAAGTTTTCACATTTCTGTGGAAAATATTCTCTGCCTGTTCATTGTTTTTGTTTATTTATTTGTGTTTTAAGGAGGTATTAGGAAATGTTCAAATAAAATTTACAGTCCTAATGAATAATTTAATGTTACAAAACTCATAATGACTTTATGTAAGACATTATATACTAACCATGATCTTTTGAAATATGATGAAAACATATCAGTTACATTAAGAATACAAAAGTAAAATTTAAAAACAACCTGCTTCAACATTCCCTTAAGATACCCATGCAGAAGTCAAAAATCAAAAGAATTAATGAATAAGGAAACCTTAGACATATCCAATTTGAGAAACATTCTATAAAATATTTGACCTGCACTCTTCAAGTATGTCAAGGTCAAGAACACAAAGTAAGGTTGAAGAGCTATTCCATCTTGAGACTAAGAAGATAAGCAAACAAATGAAGGGCATAATCATCAAACTGATGTGTTGAACTGAGGGTGGGGAGAGGGAATAGCTATGATGAAAATTACTGGGACAACTAAGGAAATTTGAACACGGACTATTAGCTAAATGGTAATAATTGTATTATTGTTAAATTTCCTGATTTTTTTGTTTGTAACTGCACTGTGATTTTGTGGGAAAATGTTCTCACTCTTAAGAAATAAACACATCTAGGGATATAAAGGGAAAATGGATGGATAGATGAGATAGATGATAGATAGATAGATAGATAGATAGGACTAATGAAAGACTTCTAAGGCTATCAAGTGAAATAGAAACTTTACTCATGTCAGTGATTAAAATAATAATAAGCTAATAAGCAATTGGTAAGTTATAAGCAGGTGTGTCAAAGATTGAACCATATGACATAAGAAATAAATCAACAGAAATTAACATCTGCTGTTCAAGATCTAACAATATATTATTACTTCAGTAAATAAGAGGAGCAAAAATTGAAATTTAAATGTAAAAAAATTTTTTAACTAAAAGTCTATAAATTAGTTGCATTCTTTATTACTATATTGCATTTAAAAAATACTCTATAGAATCATTTAAATTTTAAGCTAAAAACTAAATGGAGAACTTACACCATAAAATAGTCCACAGAAATAAAATTTTAGATATAGATTGGTAAGTTAAATCTTTACTCAATTTTCTTAAAAATCTTAATTTTTAAACTGAAGTAACTACTATCATAAACTAATAATAATATAACAAGTAGCTTCAAGGTGGTTATTGTATCAGTCTCACTTTAAAGAGAAAGAAAAGAATCTTATAAAGATTAAGTATCTTGCCCAAATTTCAAATAGATATTATGTGACAGGTGTGGAATAATTACAATGCCTTTCTCCTCCTGCTCCTGGGACAAAGCTTTATACCAAAGTGAGAGATCTTTGATTATGTAGTCTCCCACCTTGGTATAAAACTTGAATATTTCTGCGTTACTGCCTATGTTACTTTCAATAGTACTATAATTTATACAAAATAATTAACATTTTAAGATCGTTAAAATAACAGTTTAAAAAATTAAGAGCTAAAATATTTCCTGCTTTCTCATTACTTGTATAAAGAGGAAAACTCAATTGAGATACATACATATATATATACACACATATATGTATATAATTACATCGATGTTATATTAGTTTCAGACACCTATCAGGTTTCAAACCAAGTGAGCAATGCTTAGGCCCCAAATAATATACTTTGTTTTATTGTTTCTTTCCTTTGACAACCTTACTCTCCTCAAAGAACAGCAAATTGTGGATCTTCAGAGCATACCAATGTTATATTGCATCTTAAGGAATAACATACAGCATATAGCTTATCCCAAAGCATAAAGAGAAGAAAAATATTCTATGAAAAAAAAATTGGTCTAGGTTTAGCTGGGGAAATCTACTGACCCACTTTGCAATTAAAATGCTGCTTTAGCACGCGTGCACGCATGCACACACAGGGAATTTTCCACTGAGGTTGCACACAGTAGCATATCAATGACACCCTGAATCACCATCCCCAAGGCAAGAATGTGCATGCTGAGTTCAGGCTGCACACTAATTATGCTGAATTTACTTTAACCTTAAATCTTTAAAGAAAAATTATGATTATAGGAAATTCAAGTTTGTAATTAAAACAGAACATCATAATCATTTCTAAGGAGTCATCTCAGTTTCCCCTTTTTTTTTTTTTTTTTTTTTTTTGCTGTGAGCATTCCTGAGTTATTACATCTGCAATCATCACACAGTAAATTTTCATTTTCAAAGCCGTATCAATTTAATGTTACAAAGAAATAAGAAGGAAGTCATTACTTTGATTATTGTGAACTGAGACATTTAACCCAATTCATGACAAGTACTGTGCATATATTATAATGTTATTATGGAATAAAGAAACTTGATGGCATATCTATGTTTTTACTCACCAGTTGTTTCCACAATGCCTTCTAGGATGACGACAATCTCGAACTGTTCACTTTGCATGCTTCGCTGGGATAGGTCATAAAAGGGGCTTTTGGCATCGATCACGTGGCAAATCGTGAGGGGGGAAACAAGAAAAAGTTGATCTGCCCCTGTACTAAAACCTACATCCAGTTCAAGTTGATCAAGGGGAAGGAACTCACCCTCAGGTGTCTGCCGAGACTAGACAAGCACACAGAAAAAAAGGAGAAATCACCACTTGTACTGAAATTTTCAAGGCAGCCCAATAGTAATTTACATCATTGCCAACATACTGCACTATCAATCATCTGCAACAAACGCCAAACAAATCATTATGCAGCTATGTTCTGGCGAATGGACCAAAATCCCACATAGCTCATGCGAAACATCCATGCATTATTTATAATATATGACTTATTATAATTACTATTCCCTAACTCATGAGCTCTGGAGAAATGCTTGGTCCAATAATGGCTGTTAGCACAAACTGTGCAACTGAATGTACATGTGCTACTGCTTGACATAAATCACTGCATAATAACTCATTGCATCCTAATTTTTTTTCTTTACAAAGCAAAAAAGTAGGCACTTCTTACAGAGTTTGTTTAAATTGAAAAATGTTAATCATAGTTCAGGAAGAGATTTATTGCATTATTATAAAGCAAAAATAATTTATTTTTTCAGGACTTTTGAAGAGTAACAAACAGACATCAACTAGAAGAGTTAAGATATCATCATTTTAAATTACGCTATGTACACAACAGCTCACGTAATAAAAAGGCAGATGCTGTTAGCTAACACCTTTCAAACTCCTAATAATAAACTGCATAAAATTGTTGACTTTAAATTTAATTTATATGATGATGCTGATAAAATAGAGGTTGTGTTAAAAAGCAGCATACAGAAAAATTTAGCTGAGGGAGCCTAGCTGTTGGTCAAATGGGGCCTGGAAGCAATCAATATATTTTTACAGACTCTGCCAAAGTAATTTACTAACAGAATCTGAAACACTGGTCTGTCCAATGAAGCAGTAATTTGAAGACAAAAACTTTAATCTCAGCGTTTCAAGAAATAAACTCGCTTTTTATGTGATGTCAAGGAGTCTGAAGACACTGAGAAATGTGGTTTAGTAAGATATCCACCATGGCAAAACAGAACCAAAGATTTCAAACTGGTGGCATTATCGTTATGCAGCAATTGCTGCAAAGTGTCTCAATAGTAGAATTAGTCAATCACAGTTGTAATTAGTGATACTCAGGAATTTTATTTGAGTGGAAGAAAACCCAATGAAAATATCGAGACTATTTTTCTTCTCTACCTTACAAGTAGTTCATTAAAAAAAAAAAAGGAGGAGAAGAAAATGATTCCTGACAAGACAGAAAGATCCATCAAAAAACTTGATGATGCAAAAACTAAGAACAGCAGTTCTAATAACCAAATGTTAGAGAAAGCTAGGCACTTCTATGGCAATAGAAGTCACCTATGTTTCCAAACCTGTTCTCAAATTAGTAAAATATGGATGAGACAAGCATCTTCCAACTACACAGTTATATAACAAGTAATGGTTAATATAATAGGAAAAAGCTAAAAAAAAAATGAAAATAAAAACCCTGTGTCATTGTTCTTTCATCTACTACGAAACAGGTGCTATATAAACACAAGGTGGTATTCTGATGTCTACAATTAATGAACAGACGTTGGGTCATTTAACTAACTATTACAAGCTCTACTTTTTCAGCACTAACTGAAAGTGTTCACAAAGATAATTCTCTAAAAACTCCATTTCCCATTTATTTAAAGTCATTTTTTCCAAAGGAGATATATTTTTCTAATGATTACATATATACCTCAAAATTAAAATTTATCTTCTTTTTTATTTATTTTTTTATTTATGCCTGTGCCTCATTCTAAAAGGTTTTTGGGTAACCAATTAACTTTTATAGTCCCTGATCATTCAACAACTCATGAAAAAGAAGTGGCCTAGAAACAGGCAGCCTATTAGGAGAATACCAACTTAGAATAAAAAATATTTTATTTTTAGCAAAGCAGTTAATTCATATACAGGTAATTTAGACTTAAATACCCATAGATATGATCCATTCAAACTCCATACACTTTCTAATTTTAAAAGTGTGTTCTGTACAGTCAAAATTACACCTATCCCCCCCCCCCCCCACCAAAAAAATGCCTTACATACTATCCATGTCTTGGTAGAAACAAAGTTGACAGCTGGGGAGAGAAACACTTCATTTCTTTGAAAGATGTTTTCCATGTTTATATATATTTCAGACAAGGGAAATTCCCTACAAATTTATTGTAAAATATTTTCCAGTGGATGCTAATTTAACTTTTCTTTAAATTACTCTTATACACTACACATATCCACAATGTTATCTTTCGGGTCTTCTTCTTTTATGTTAGGCCATCAAATATTTCAACTGTACATGTGATTACCTGATTTTTGTTTGCTTCTCTCACTCTGTAACAGAATGGGAAGACTATAAATCACTGTGAATTAAATAAAAAGTCTTTCTATTTATAAGAGTAAAGGGTGTGGTTTTAGTGCGACAGGTGCTCGGAGTCCTGGAATTGTTTAAAGTCTGAGCTCCTGGCTGGAGCAAGGTTATGTCATCAGTGCTAAGCTGAATACTTACGATGTTCTCAAAACCTATATATGCCTATCAAATACCTTTTCAGAAGACTACACTTCTACTCTAGGCTTACAAGTAATTCTAATCTAGGCTTTTATAACTCTGATGCAATTCCAGAACTGTTCTGGAGCAAAGGGAGAAAAAAAGATTATGTTCGTTGTAAGTCTCTTGACTTGTACTAGCAAACTTTTGTTCAAAGAACTTTTGTTCAAGGAACACATGTATATGAAAATAAAAGACAGAAAAGAAAAGGAGTTATGTATGGTCTTTATAAAATTAAACCATAATCTGTACCTTGAGTATATATAATAAATTGGTAGTGCTGATGGTCTATCAGTTCCTAATTCTCCTATTCAGTTCTCAGTTATCATACTTTTCCCAGAAATTTTGATAATGGGTAGAAGAAATTTTAGATAAAAATCAATTTAACCTGTATTTATTATGTGATCTTAAGAATGATGACATAAGAAGAAATTTTTCATTTATAGAGCAGTTTGTTGATGGTCTACATTATCTTCTTTAGCTCCCTATTAGCCTCCTAATTTTAAAGGAAAAACAGAGCCATGATCATTTTCTAGATAAAAATGTATAAATAGATATGATGAAGATCAACAATTTAAAAAACTGCTAAAGGTTAACAGTGATACAATAAATTATTTAAACTTCTAATTTGAAAACACTAGGACCTGAAATGACTTCCACATAACTTTTATTTTCAATTGTATGGAATTTTGGAAAGGAAATAAAAGTCGTTCCACGGTTTCAGAGCCTTTCTGGTTGACTGTATTATAGCAAATTCTGGGAGTTAAGAGAAAAATTAAGGAAATCTGAGGCTTGAAGTTTGTTTAAATTCACTGTCCAAAAAAATGATTAGAAGATCATAGATTTTTCAAATGATTTTGTGCAATTTAGATTGTGCCGATCACGTCTAAGTTATTCTTCATAATAAAAGTATTGCTATTTAAAGTGTGCAGAATTTAAAGCTTATTCCTCATTTTATAGTCAACATACACTAATTTCAAAGAAGCTTTAATATCAAATGACTTTGAATTGAAAGTCCAAAAAGATCTATGCAATAATTAATTACAATTCTGACTATAGGTGGAAAAAGATGCAAAAGTCACAGATGCCTGGAAGGGGCTATTATGGTCACATAATTTACAGATAAATAGCTTTCATATTATGGATGAAAGACTGTTGAGTATTTAGCCAAACACACACACACACACACGCACACACACATGAGATACACATTTAGCACTGCCCTGGCATAAGCAGATTCACATTTAGCCATCTTTCTGAGAGATTTGTGACCAGTTGTCTACCTTCATTCAGCAGGAAAACACTTCACCAGTACAATCAATCTCTTTGCTGCCTTTCTCCCATCTCTCTAACCCATAACTATGTTCTAATTATAACTATTGTGCTCTTTCCTAGCTCCAAGGGAGGCCTGGGGAATTTTGAATAAAACATTTAATCACTAACATCTGACTCATAAAATTTACCTCTATCATATTATAAGACTTGATCCATGTCCCACCACCCCTCAACAAATCTCTCCTGGAGAAGCACACTGAGGGTCAATGGTCAGGAAAGGGAAGGAAAGAAAAGAAAATGAGGCCAAAGTTGGAGAGGGCAAACCATTCTTGCCTAAATCATTTTTGCCTACCAATACATCTGCCACACATTTTTATTTGTAATTTCACTTCTCCTCTTCAAACGTTCAGAGTGTGTATGTGTGTGCATGTGTACATGTGCATGTGTGTGTGTGTGTGTTTGAATATATGCTAAAGTCAGGAAGAAAATCACATGGAATGAGGTCAGAGTACTATTTGGAAACTAAATGTAGGAAATGAGCCAAAAAGCTAGTACCAGGATAAGAAATAAAAATGCCTTGTGACTCAAAGTAATTCTGGCAATAGTCTGGAGACTCAGACCAAAGTTAAAGCCAGGCAGAGATGTTTGTGGACCTATAATTCTATTTGGACTATGTATAATTAACACTTGAAATTCCATCAATGTTCAGGCAGAAAAAAATATGACTAACATCAAATCTAAAATAAAGATTTTAAATTCTAAACTACTTATCCCATAAAAATGTGTTCATTTTTATAAAAAGAAATACCTTATAAAATGGAATGTAATTTATCATGTAATAAATTATGTGAGGCTTTTATATCATTCAGAAGAAAGAACAGTTTTGTAATTCCCTGAGGGCCTTTTACAGCATTAATAATTGTGGTCAGAATTTGTAACCTTAAGTGCACATCTCCCTCCTACGCACAAAACACCCTCAGATCCACCAAATGTTTTTTTTACTTCTCTTTATCACTTGTCCTTAACTACTGCTGTTATTCATGGGTCTTTACGTCCCTTATTTCTCTTCACACTATATCCCTCTGAGCACAAGCCACCCTGTACTTTTTAGGAACTGTATTAAATATATATGTGTGTGTGTATGTGTGTGTGTGTGTATACATACATACATACACATATATATAACTACTATTTAAAAAATAATAAAAATATAGATTTTTAAAAAGAACACAAGTGCTGTGCCTATTGGAGAATTATTGTACTTGTGTCAGAGAAAGCAAAGCTAGACTAAATAGAAAGTGTGTTTTTTTTAAAAAATCATAATCAATCCACCCAAAATACTCACCTGTATTATAAGATCTAGCCTCAAAAGTTCTGAGGTACTCAATCTTAGACTCCTTGAATATTTTCACTAACAGCTTATATGATGTTCAGAAGAACCATTTTTTTTAAAAGAGTCATTTGAGGGTTTAATTTTTTTTTTAAAAAAGGTAACTGTCTCAAGATTTCAACTAAAGTGCAAATTGGCCAAGATCAATTGGTGAAAAGAGCCAATCTTACAAAATAAGGTCATACAAAGTCAAAAGAATAATTGCACTTAAGTACAAGGTATAGAATGAAGACAAAGTAATAAATATATTAAAAAATTCAGAAATCACGTGGTCAAGGAATCGTTTTGGTTAAAAATAAACAAAATATAGAAGATGAAAAGCTTATTGATTTTTCAGACAACAATTTTATTTTTTATTGCTTCTGTATTTGATCACATTTATATAAAAAAACTAGATAGAATCCAATTTTGAATGTCCATATAAATGAAGAATTTTAAAAGTGAGTACAAAAATATTACATGCTACACTATAAGATGACTACACACCATTACTTTTCAAGAAGTGAAAACAAAAGGTTGCATAGCTGACCTAGAAAAGAAAAAATGATGACTATTTGCAATTAATAAAAATACAAAGAAATAAAATTATACTTTCATGAGAAAAATGTACCTTTATTTCAAAATCTGGATCCAATAGTAGTTGATTTTATGTTTACTTTATGTAAATAAGATTTAACTAGGTTCCTATGTATTATATACATATATGACGGTTTCTCGATAATGTTTGTAAATTCTTAAATAATGTATTAAAAAATATTATTTAAATCTCTCCTAACAAGATGCAAGTCTAAAGCAGGCAACTTTTAGTGTTAGATTTGTAGAAAGGAGTAAGTGAGATTTCCAAATCCTTTATACCCAATACTAAATTATAGGGTTCAGCAGTCTAGCCATTAGTCTCAACTCCTTAATGCAGGCATTTTATTAAAACTTTCAAATAGTTGATATATTAACATGACCATGGTATTCATTAGTCCTTATATTTTAGGTTAAAAGAAATAAAGAAGAAAACTAAAGTAAATTGAAAATTCAAATAAAACATCAACATGGAGATGCGAAGAGGAAAAGAGAAAGAACGTTCATCTTAAAAGAGATTTCTGTAACTGTATTTATAATAAATATAAATTTTAAAGTAAAGTAAAAAAACTTTAAACCACATTTAACTTTTAAATTTAATCTGCTTCTTTTTTTTTTCTGAGTAGAAAAAGGACTGACTACTCTAGGCATAAAAATGGAAAATCTATATTTAAATATCAAAATAAATTTCAGTATTTGCAAGCCTGGAAGACAGAAAAAGAGTCGAAGTAAAATTCACTTTCATATAAGTAAATAGCATAATTAAAATTAGAGAAGTTATAAGAAAAACTTCCATCAAAACTTATAGAATTCGAAAAATATATACATGGAAAATTTTATAGTAGCAAGGATTAGAAAACCATATCCATGTTCTTACTGTCTTCCCAAGAATATAAAGTGCTTTATAATCATTAAATAGAAATTTTATATTAATATTGATAAATAAAATTTTATTTGGTAAATAAGAAAACAATAGAAAAATATAAATGAAATTACATTTTCGTTTATATTGGTAATAGGAATCATATACATAGACTATAATTACTATCTTTAAAAATTATGTTTTTGTTGCCTTAAAATTCTATATATTTCTCTGCAATTAATGTACATATATCTTACATTTAAAATGTCAAACGGATTAAAAGAAAACATTGAATATGTGTACTAATATTTAATAAGAAGAATTTAAAGACTGATATCAAAATACTATTACTATAAGAATTTAGTATAGCTCTCTTTAAGTACATAGTTGGCTGTTCTAGATCATTTCGTCTCAGTTTCTAAAAGAAAATAAGAATAATGTTAAAAACAAATATTCCCGCTAATTTTGGTGAAAGTTATCGATTCCCAAACATGACTCTTTTTTAATGAAGTCTACGGAAATGATGAGAGCTATGAGAATTCATTTTAATTATCATGGCTACAGTAAAAATCAAACTCAAACAAACTACACTAACTGGATGGAAGAAGAGCTGCCACTGATTAACCCTCTTGCTTCGCAAAAAGCAAGAATTTCACCATAGTTTTGTTTAAATACAAATCGATACTACATGCCAATCATTTTGACTTCTACCACTGACATAGTTCTGACAAGTAAAAAGCAAATAATTTTATAGGACTCTCATATATATTATTTATTTAGATGTTTTTATCACCTTGTGTTAATATAGCACCTTGCTCCAAATTTGCCAACACTATAAATCTTTTTCTTTAATCAAGACACTACTTACGGTATATATGGTACATGGCCTTACATATAAAAAATATTATCAGTGTTCTGAAACACTGTAGAGACTGGGTGCTTTGGATTTGTTGTATTGTTTTTAAAACAAAACAAAGCAAAAACAAAACAAACAAACAAAAAATCTGGTATGTAAATTAATTCTAATTATTTCTGGCTTTGTTAAAATAAAATTTGATAAAGTCCAAAAACATCCAAAATGTGTCGCCTTGAAAAGATATTTGTTTTAATAAATGACTTTATATGTTTGAAAAACTAGAGAAATCATTTACAATGACCTTTAAAGTCAAATTTTAAATTTCCAATAGACCAATCAATATGGTAAACTACTCTTCAATAAGAACCTCAAAGTGACATATAAACATGGATTCCTTGACAGAGACTTTTGTAGTGTATTAATAAAGTGTTTCTATCTTCCCAGTAGGCCTTACCTACAGAGAGAGATTATATATCTTTTCTATTCATAGAAACAGGCACATACCACAAATACCACTGCAATAAACAAGTCCACAACACAACTTCTTAGCCGGATCAAAACAACTCAGTTCAAACAGGTCAATAACACAATATGCTGAGTTAAATAAAAACCATATGTAGCTCATTGCAGTTAATTATAAGGAAAATGATATCAAATTATTTATTTATAGATACCTTAATGAATATGCACATCAGGATCAGGTTGAAAAATTTTTACTATGTTATATAAAATTTATTTACTGCCTGTAGCATAGTAAATATGCATTTGATGTGGAGTGACAGGACAACAGAACTACTTTAATTCTAACACTTTACTGAGCAACATGGTCATAAGTAATTAGGGTAAGATCTTATAAATGAAAAAATGAAAATGACACAAGAGCTAAACTTTTTAAAAGCACATTGGATCGTCTTTAACTACAACATAAGTTGAGGCTGTGTAAAACACCATATAGTTGTAGAGCAGAAATTGAAATTTCAAAGAAAAATCTCAACTTATATATTCATTAGATTTTCATTTTATTAATGCCAAATTCTGAAACTGGCTATGGTTCTTCATGCAATATCAGATAAATTTTTAAGATTTTTATTTGAGGTCATCTTTTTCAATTTATGAACATTTGAAAACTACCTGAGAAAAATCCCTCAAGAAGATGAACTGTAAATGACACACAGAAAGAGAACCAGGCTTTCCCCCCAAATTCCCAGTCTAATTGGGTGAGTGATTAGGGTGGTCTTCTCTTCTGGTTTGTAGTGGTGCCCTCTAACGACTAGAAGAACCTTGCTTTAATAACCACTGTATGTGCAATTTGCTTTAGCATTTACACTGCTGATGGTAGGAAGCAGTCTTCTTTAATGATTGCTGAAAAGCGTCAAGTGAAATCTGTAATTGACTAAGGCTTCATAGAAACAGTCAATTGAGAAAAAAAAATTAACAAGAGGCTGTATGGAAAAAGCACTCAAGCTTTTACAAAATACTTCTCTAGAAAATATTTAGTAAAAATTTTTTAAAAATTAAAGAACCAGGTGTTGTTTCTTCCACTTTATTATGTTTCTTGGATCTGTGTGCTTGTTAAAAAGATGACCATAAAGTTAATGTTATTGTGTCCAGAGGAATAATCGAACTGCTGATATTGGTGGCGGGGGCGGGGGAGGCAGGCAGAAAGAAGGAAAAGCTAAGTGAAAGTTGAGGGAAGTTCAGCACCTATTTCTTCAAAATAAAGCTGTTCAGTTTTAGCATCCCAAATTGAATAAAGTAGTGTATTGACAACAAATCAAAAGCTCTCTAAAGAGCAAAGCAGCAAGGGTGAGGGCACACTCATTGACCTCAGGGCTCAAGAAGCCTACACCACTGCATAAGCGTCACTAATCCAGAAAGTGATTCAAGCACATCCGAATGATGCATAGAAATAAGAGCACAAAAGTAAGGGGGTGGGGGAACCTGTCAACTGTGCTCTTTTTGCCCAAGCCCCCAGACCCGTCCCGCTTCCTCCGAAGGAAGTTTACCTGTGGCGAAAGGTATGACTATGGGGCTGGGGTAGTTCTCAGGTGAGTTAATTCCCGAGTTTGCGGGTTGGCGATTACCAGTCGCGGAAGGGGGCGGGAAGCACTTACTTTGAGCAGCTTGCAGCGTATCTGCGCGGAGACCATGTGGCTGTTGCGCAGGTTGCCCACCCGGAACATGAGCGTGAGTTTTCCGTCCCTCATGGAAATCACCGCGTGCTCACTGAACATAAGGGTCTCCGCGCGCTTCTTGGGCTGGGACATCTTGATGAACATACAGCCAATGAGGAAGGCGTCCACGATCGAGCCGAGGATGGACTGGAAGAGGAAGAGGATGATGCCCTCGGGGCACTTGTCGGTGATGTAGCGGTAGCCATAGCCGATGGTGGCCTCGGTCTCAATGAAGAAGAGGAAGGCGGAGGGGAAGTTATAGACATTGGCCACGCAGGGCGTGTAATTGCCGACGTGGGCTTTGTTCAGGTCGCCCCGAGTGTAGGCGATCACCCACCACATGGACGCCATGAAGAGCCAGGCCACGGTGTAGGTGAGGATGAAGATGAAGAGGTTCCAGCGCCACTTGAGGTCCACCAAGGTGGTGAAGAGGTCCGAGAGGTAGCGGCTGGTCTCGCTGCCCAGGTTGCCGTGCTGTACATTGCACCGGCCGTTCTTGTCCACGAACCGCTGCCGCTTTTTCTTGGGCACAAGCTGCTGCTGCGGGCCCTGGCCCGGCCCCTGAGGCTGCAAGCCCGAGCCGCTGGACGAGGTGGTCACTACCTGGTAATCGTCCCCAAATTTCCTTCGGAGTGCAGACATAATACGGAGGGGCGAGCCAGATTCAAATGCGAAGCGAAGGAGCTGGAGCCTAGCGCTGCAAACCAGCACCAATAAGGAGGTGGGGGCGGGGGAGAGAGGGGGGACAAAAGCGCGCCCGGGCTGAGGGGGCGCACCCGGCAGGTAGCAGCGGTCTCTGCCCCCTGCAGTCGCCTCTCCTCCCCCTGGACCGAGGCTTTCCTCCCAAGCTGAGTCTTAAAACAAAAAAAGTGTTCTCCCGCACTCAAGGCAGGAGGGATACAAGGACCAGAAACCCAAGCCCAATTTTGCCTCCAAGCTTTTCGAGGCTTCTGTTTTCTACTCGCACCACCGGCATCCCGGGCCACCTCTTGCCGTCCACCCCAGACCTCCTGACTATCCTGCAACACTCCTAAACTGACTCTTTTTAAATTAATGGGTTGACAAGCGAGTCCCACCCCACCAGTCAACTCGTCAGGCTGCCGAAGCTGCGCTACCTGCTTGGACCAGACCCTCCCCCCTCCCCGCCGCTCCCCAATCGCCCGCCCCCCTGGGACGGCTCCTGGCTCTCCACCGGTGCCCCCGCCTCCTATCTTTTGGCCAAAATCCCGCCCAAAGGCATGTCTGCCTGGCACTGGTGCAACACCCCCTACCCACGTCCCTCGGGCTCAGCGTCCCCGGCTTAGGACTCCAGAGATGTGTCTGCCTGGCGTCCGCGGGCCGCCGAGTTTCCGTGGGCGCCACCAGGCCCTTCCCGCGGACCCTCAAGGGCTCCCAGGCCACCCCCGCGCACAGCGGAGGCGCAGCGGTGAGCGAAACCAGAGAACTCACCCAGCGGGAGAGAGCAGGAGGAGGCGCAGCCGGCGGCAGCCCAGCCTCGCACTCTGCGCTCAGTGCTGTTTTCCTCGCCCCCACTTTTCCTGGTGTATCACCACCGACGCCAATGCAGGTCCCCCAAGCTCCGCACCTTCCAGCGGGCACACTGTCCAGACCAGAAGAATTCTGGCACGCCGGGCATAGAATGACTTGGGCGCGGGACTTAGGAGTTCCTTGGCATCGTGCTTTCCTAACAGGAGACAGTAGCACTGCTATAAGGGGTTCAAGCCTCCGGCTGCGGGTCAGACTTTCAGTTTAGATACCAGCGCCGATCCAGCTTTTCTTTTGCTTCATGGTGCCTTCCTTTGCCCCTTCCTTCTTCAGTCCCCCTACTCCCTGTCTGCGCCTCCGTGGCTCGGGCCGAAATCGCGAGGCACCAGCGGGAGCGGCGGGAGAGCGGTGTTTGTGCTGGTGCGTGTGATCAGCTGCAGAGCCGCGCTAGCCCCGCCTGTCCCTGCTTTCCGCCGCTGCTCCACCAGCCTGAATTGCACCTCCGCGCCTCAGTTGAGCCTGCAGTGTCTAGCAGCTCAGGAAAAAGCCAGTCCCTCCAATGAGAAGAGACTCTAAATTTGATCCCAAACGCCAGCCAACACTCCTTTTTCGCCCCCCTACATCAGGCAGAAAGCCCCCAGCAAGCAGCAAATGCCGCTCTCTGAGAGAAGTACAATATGTCTCTATGACTAGAGCTCTCATTTAAACGAATGCCTGGATTTGGGGATGCATCATAAACAGAGATCCCAACTGCTTACGGGAGATAATCATGTTTAGAACTCAAAGTTGCAAGTAGCAGAGGGGACTTTCGGGTGGGAACAGAAAGGAGAGGAAACACAGGAAATCTCCCAATCCTCCCTGGAAATGGCCCTATTAGAAAGGCTCGGAATGTCCAGAGTTAATGTGTGGCTGTAACTGAGGCTAGATTTTAATGGCCCAGGCCTGGCGGTTAACTTAATGGAGGGGCAAAGTGCAGAAATAGCTAATGTAGTGCCCATGTGTAAACACCAGCTTATTTACCACATTTCATGTTTGTTTTAAAATGCCATAGTATCTTATGGTACATTCATTACATTCAATATTACATAAAATTGATTTTGTTGGAAAAACATCGAATCATGAGATTATTAAAACAAAGGGTTTCTATGACTTCCAAGCAAAGGAAAATGAGTACATAATCACTCAGTTCTCTGCCGCTAGGTACTTCCTCCTACCTCTCTGCCTTAGTGTAGCAAGCATGTGTCAGCTTGTCGGCCATAAGCATAGGACTCTTTCACTGTCATGTGGTTAAAACAGCTATCCAGAGTTACAGACTTTTTTACTGTAAGCTCTCTGATAAGAGGTCAATAACTCTGTTATTTTTTAGGATTACATAAGAAGGGAAAGTGACGCTGTGGGAAACAGAAACAGCTCTGGGCCTGAAATCATAAGACCTATTTGAGTCCTGGCTGTGCCATTTACAAACTCCGTGACTTCAAGCAAGTAGTTAAGCATCTTTGAGGCCCAATTTTCTCATCTGAAAAATTGAGGGTTTCAACATATTCCCAAAGTTGATTTGGAAAAAGAGAATTAATGTGGTTTTATTAACTACTTTTGCTTCAAGGGATGTAATCTGCTGGGCTGTGAAATTGCAACAAAGCCAAGAAGAGATTAGAAATGAGTTTTTGGAGTTGACCCCATTCTGTAAACTAACACATGTATTGTCCTCTCATCTCTAACTTCTCTCCCCTTAGCTCACTATGCCCTTGCCAGGCTGACTTCTTTCGATTCCCAAAATCCACAGAAGCATAATCCCCACCCTTGCACCTTTGTGTTATCTGTGTCCTCTTTGTAGAATGTTTTCACCCTGCTGCTCCATGTTGTTGGCTCCTTCAATCCATCATTCAGCTCTCAATCTGAATACATCTTCCTAGGGGGGTCTTCACTAGCCTCTCAGTTACTCCCTATTGAATCAGCTTGGTTCATTTTCTTCATAGCACTTTTTCCTCCCTAGATGCTATTGTCTGTATTTATTTGTTGTCTCTGCCTCCCACCATCACAGTCTTGGAATGCAAGCTCTACAAGAACGACCTGTGTCCCCAACACCTAGAACACTACCTGTCATATACGTGGTCCAATAACATGTTCCAACCTACAACATTTGGAACTCCATATATATTGAAACTCAGAGTAATATAGAATTAAAAGTCATCTCAAAATCAGTCACATATATGATTTAATATAAACACATAAATTTTTAAAAAGTAATACTTCTTGTGCTTGTTAGCTATAGAATTGATATTCAATGAGGTGCCAATTTTTTTTATTATACCACTGTGGTGTCTCTCATATGATTTCCCCACTCCCTTTAAAAAATGTCACTAACTTTCTTCAAAGCCCTGTTTCATTTTAGGCCCAATGTCAAATGATTTTCTTGCCTTCAGTCTTTTACTCCTTCAGATCGTCCTAGGTAGTATTAGATCTCCTTAGACTCATGTAAGTTTAGCAATGGAATGGAAACCAAAGTGTTCTCTGATTACTTCATTTGATTATTTTATTTCCAAGCTTTTAAACATTTCTACTTGGAAAAAAAAAAAACTTGTCTTTGAAAAACTTTTGCCATTTTTCAACAACTAAATATATAAATGAACAATTTTATACTTTAAGAGACATAGTCTAATCTAATCCTCTCATTTAACAAATAAGCAAATTGAAAGAGGTTAGAAAGAGAAAATAACTGTCTGGATGTCACAGAGTTGATAAGTGGAAACTTTGAGATTAGAACCTAGAATAATGTACCTCCAGAACCTGGGAGTTCTGCTATCTTTGCCAGGTACCTAGAATTGAGTTTAGAATTCCTGATTCATAGCCAGGGTCTCCCTTCACTACTCCATGCTTCACATACAGGTTGAGATCTCAGGTCCTCCAAAATATGCCTAACCTATATTTCCAAAAGTATCTTTCACTTTCCCTTTAATGTGGGCTCTACTCAAGCCAAATTTGACTGTCACCAGTTTTCCAAAGATGCCCTACAAAAACTTCATTTGCTCAACTTCTTTTCTATCACTTCAGGATCTTTTTTTCTATCTCTGCGAAGTCCAAATCACTGCAACTACTTACTAAGGGAAGGGAAGAATTTCTTTAGCTTTATTTCAAGTGCCACCTCCTCCACAAAGCTTTACCTTATCCTCCCACCAACAGAAATTTCTCCCTTTTCTTAATTCTCATTCCACTAGATTTGTAATGTGGCTTTTTTTTTTTTTTTTTTTACTTTCTATTTGAGCTCAGAAGATTTCCCTTAAAAGCACTATGAGCTTTTTAAGACCTCTGATATTTTGATGCAATCCAGTATTCCAGTTACCCAACCTTGCCCTGCATGTGGTAAATATTTAATAAATTTTTAAAGAGGACTAAAATTTATTGAGCCTACTTTACTGTGCCAGGCAACATGCTTAGTACTTGGAACTTTACAGTTAGTGTTCTCATTATATAGCTAGAAAGATGGCAGCACAGGTATTCCAAAACATATCTGCCCATTTTCAGGGTTGTTATTCTTTTAGAGAATAAAAAATTGATAAGTTAAATGTTTTTCAGAATGCCATCATGTCACACATTAAATGTGACTGAGCCTTTGACCTATTTGTGACATTAAGTCCAGTTCCTTAAAAATATTTAAAGATGAACCAAACTCATCTTCCCTTGTCAGGACAGCTGCTTTCATGATGAGATTCTGGAGGGCAGCCAGCCCCACAATGCCAAAGCCAGGAGGGATGTGTGGGGGATGGATGACAGAAGGCCACCTAATCAGGTGCTGTCTGATGAACTGAAGTGAAACACTGTAAACAGAATGGATCAAAAGAAGGAGAGGCACACAATTTCAGCCAAAGCTACAAAGCCAGAAAAATCTGGAAAATATAAATACATAAAACACGATCATTTGGAGCCTAACATTTAAAGATAGGGTGGTAGATGATAAACAAACTATTATACAGTTCTTGGAGGGAAGAGGGGAGGAAACCAAAGCTATATTTAACAACAAACTCAGTTAAGAACAAGCTACATATTTATTCTGCCCAGAAAGTACTCTTGGCAACGTCTTATTTGCTATGTCCAAAATTAGTAATATCACGAAAAACTGTAACTTTGAAAATAAAGGATATGATTCTGTGTTTTAATACTAAAAAGGCATGACTTTGCACATACACTCACCCCATTATGTAACTGAACAGTACGAAGAAGAGTATATTTAATGTAAAAGAAGAAAAAACCTCTGCCCCTGAGAAGTCCAAATTCTAAAAATGATTTAATCGGCCAGCTGCGAAAAAAGCAAGGCTTTGAACATCTCAGTGTACCTGGAGTTCGTCTTCTCGTCATTCACTTGTTGTCACTGAGACTCCTGCCATGTGATAGACAGCATGTCCAGAAATATTAATTACTCTCAAGTGAAAATGGTATTATATTTAATACTCCTTAACTCCTAATCCTACCATTCTCCAAAATACAATTGTACAGTGAAGAGATGGGCAAGCCTGGGGATCTGAAGCTTTTATGCTTCAAAAGCTGACACATTCCTGTTGTCACCATAAGTTCTGCTATAACTGGGAAGAGGTCACTCTTTGAAATTCTATATGTAATTTGGGGCAATAGAATGGTTTTTTTTTTAACCCTCCTAAAAAAAGAATACTGAATTTATTTTCCCTCTTGCTAAAAAAAAGAAGAAAAAAATGAAAAGGAGAAATCAACTTGAGATTTGATTGCACAGACTTGAGAACAGAACCATTGCCATACCATGGCAGATGACTCATCCAGCCCTTCATCTTTGCTCCAAACCCTGGCCCCTGCCTGAGGATTCAGAGAAAAGCAAAATGCCATTGTCACTTGGAAACCATTTATTTAGCAAGGTATTCCTGACTTAAACCCTTTCTTTACTCCAACTATGTCCATGGGAGTACTCTGGTTTATGAAAGGATGTATTCCAGAATTCAACATGTGTTAACAAAGAATTAATTGTTTTATCAGACCCAAGGGTTTGTTGGCAGGGCATCAAGGAAAAAACACAATTTCTTATTCTTATCCATGTCAATCGAAGTTATACTTCTGAGGATTTCTCTCCTGAGAACATGAATGAAATACAAAATGTCAAAATATGAACATGAATGTTGTTTACCTCAAGACAACAGACACTTAATGTGCACAAACTATGTGCCTAACACTATGTCAAGGGTTGTGTAGGTCAAAAATGGTGACAACATCATGCCAACAAAATATGTTAACAACAACAACAACAACAACAACAACAATAATAATAATAAAATGTGGTAAACACCTAAAGGAAGAAATTACTTTATTAACATTCAGAGGAACAAATCTCTCTAAGAAATAGTCCTCCAGCTAATGTAAGTTTTCCATACTTTTCAAACTGAATTACTTATATTTTGTTAAGCATTAAGTTACTTCTGTCGAAACCACTTTATTTTAGAAATCCGAAGATAGGTTTTTAATGACAAGATTTCTAAGAGGCAAGATTTTTACATAACTGGAGCAAGATGAAATATAATTTGTACTCATAGAACTTTACAAACGCATTAAAATAGTAAAAGAAAAAATACAAACAGTAGCATTTTTGGAAGTGGTTGCATAAATTTTTCACTCTAATTTTCTGTGTTATTGTATATACAAAAGATTGGAATATAATAATGGAACTTTTATAATTAAAAAAATGTTTTAAAAGATTGGCAGATTGTGTCAGTACAGTTTATCTGGGAAGCAGATACTGAGACAAAGCTAAAGGGGAAAAAGGTTTATTAGGGGGTAATGTGTATTAAAGATAATAGGAGAAGGAACAGGATGAGGCAAAGAACTTTAGACTGTGATGCTGATCTGACACCAACTAAAGAAAAGAAAAGTGGGAGAAGGCAGAATTCAGTAAGGAAACATTTAATTATGATGCAAATTTAATAGTCTTAGCCAACTCAGTGGGAAGCTCCAAAGTAAATTTGTCCATTAGAATATTACTACATTGGGCAAAGATGGCTCAGTCCTAGGAGGCCTGCTGAGCTGTCATTGACAGGCAGTAGTTCTTGGAAGAACATGACTTCAGCTGAATGCTGCATCAGATTGAGAATGGTGCTGTTGTTTGAGGCCATCAGTTGATGCACTCTTTCCCACCAAAGGGCAAGCTCTTCTTGAAGGGAGACCAAGTGGCACCCCTCCACGGCTGTCAGACAGGGTAGAATTTTGAGTGGAAGTGGATTTTATCAGTGTCTCTCCAGAAGTTTTGTTATAAATATACAGTCTAACCAACTGATTATAAATGTTTGCTTAATGTCTTCAGTTTTGTGCTGGTACCATCACATTGTTTTGTTTTTGTTTGTTTGTTTGTTTGTTTTTGAAGGCAGGTAGTAATAGCCCATGCCTATGTTGATCTTGCCTTTTGTTATAGTCTGCTAGAAGGTGGAAATTTATATATTTAATTTCTTTTAGCACCTTCCGATACTGAGGCTGCATTAAGGCTGCGTGAAGGAGGAGAAATGGGAGTAGGTAATGGAGCTGTTGGGACATAAGACTGGGGAAGAGAATAAAGAAGAAGCTGGTAAAGCATCAAAGACCCTAAATCACAAAGGGATGGAGAACAGAACTCAAACAATATCTCTTGGCAGGTAACCTACCTAGGTGAGAAAGAAAAGGAGAATACGAATAGAATTTTCAGAAACTGAATTGCTCTGTTTATAGTACCTAGCTGTACATTAGAATCACCTTGGGACTATACCCCAGATAATTTTATCAGATTTTCTGGACATAGGAGCCAAACATTACTGTTTTTCAAAAGCTCCTTTGGTGATTCTGACAGCACAGCTAGAATTGAGAAACATAGATGTGTGGGAACTGCATGTCCAGCAGTAGAAGAGCCTCCCTAGTAAAAGTCTCACACAGAAGTATTGTCAATCTTTCTTCCCCACTCCTGAGAGCCCTCATCCATTGGCATCAAAGAGAGATAGCTGGGATTAGTAAATCCTGTTGATTCGCACTCTCACAAATCTCCAGGCTAATATATGTGTACACATACTTAAAATGACAGGAGGATCTTCCCCTCATTGGAAAAGCACCAGGGTAAAGCAGGACGCGTTGTTGATTGACTGCAGTTTAATCCATTCTTACCACCAACAGTCATAAATAATGAACATGAATGGAGGAATCTGGGACCACTGAATTATAAAGCCTATAAGTGTTTTAAGTTTTTTTTAATAATGTTTCTACTGTTTTCTGTGAAAGTGGATGCTAATGTAAAAGTTCTGCCTTTATAATCTCTCTTCACTACTATTCATTGTACTTTCATGAATTAAAAATGGAAAAGAGAGGAAGAAAGAAAATAAGAAAGGGAGCAAGGAAGAAATGAAGAGAAACACAAATATTAAGATTCTCACAAAGACTATCAATGAACTAGTGGAATAGCACATCACTTGTGAAACTGTGTGGCCACATTGATAGAGAGCCACGTTGAGATCAGTCATTTGCTTTATCTAATATGGTTATTTGGAGAGGTAAAGGTGAAGAAGAATTACAGAAACAAAGGCATTTATCACTAGAAACTAGGATGTCATTTTTACACACTTATTTATTAATTCTTTGCAGTTTTTATTCAAGGAAAACTCTAAATAATTTTTATTTAACTTTGTATTCCAGGAAAGATAACTCTTTGAATTCACCCAGTAAGATGACAGCATAAACTCACCCACTTTAGTGATTACCCAGTAGTCCACAGCTCATCTCCAATTCCCCATGAGTTAATGGAAGAGGTCCTGGGGATTAGTTCAGGGGTGGAACAGGAATGTATTAAAACCCTCCACTTCCTTGTTATGTAGTTCCCTCCTCCAATTTACAAAGTAAGTGCTTAAGCAATTCAAATTTCCATTTGAGTAAGTAGCAATTATTGTTCAAAACTGATCTGAAAGTAAAAATTGTATCCAATTTATTCTTGGAGAGCTTCTACATATTTATTATGACCCATTCGATAATATTGTGGCTCTAGAAACATCTTGGTATTGACGTAATAATTAAATGTAATGATTCTCTAAAACACTCTCTTCTCTCACCTCTATCTACTAATTGGAAAGTCTATTTTCCAAACAGAGCTTAGATGATTGACAGATTTTTAAAAAACAAGAGAATTTCTCTTTAAGAGAGAGTAGATGGATGTTAACACTCTATTAAGCATATAATATAGAGATGTCTACTGTTTAACATTTACATTTCTGTATTGTTCTTGTTTTGCATCAAGATGAAAAATAAAAAAAAAAGAAATAAAAACAAATTGTGACGTGATCAAATAATGAATTAACTTTCTACATAAGTAGAAATTTCTTTCAATGAGTTCATTTCAGTAAATCAAGAATAAGAGTGTGATAATTAGTGGAAGGAAGACAGGTGGAAAGGGGACATCAAGGCCCAGTTCTAGTTATCAGTAGAGTGCATATTCTTTTTTGCATTCTATGAAGCTGGAGTTGCTGCTGATGAAATGTCCTCACATAGTCTGTGAATGTCAGAATGCAAACATCACTAAATAAACCCTTGTGTCAAAATGTCACCTAGTGATTATTTATGCTTCTTTACAACACCAATGAATGACAAAGCTGCCTTTATGACTATAAAAGGTTGCATATCAATTGTTAGAGATAACATAGATGAAGGACAATGTAGTCATCAGAATTCATTTAAATTATGCCATTGAATTAGATATGTTACCGGTGCCCAACATAGTAAATAATACTGTGATTTTCCTGAAAAAAGAAATATTGACTAAACTATTTACTTGATAATATTTATCAAGTCAATTAGTACAATTTGTAAGGTAATTATGAATCTGTTATCATACATTTTAAAGACTAGCTAAAATGTATTGTTTTATTAGGCATAATATACCACTAACATTCCATTCTATTAATCTATTAATTTCATGTTCAAAACACAATTCAAAGTTACCTTAATCACTGTTACTTTTAGGATCTTCACTCAGACCTCTAATGCTACCCCAGGCTTGTTGAAATGTGAATCCTTGCTTTGAACTCTCTGTCTGAGTGATCTTGACAAGTTACTAACCTCTCTATGGTTGGCTTTTCTCATTATTAAAATGAGATAGAAACAACAACTACTTCTGTGAGGTAGGTTGATGTGCATATTAAATGAAAGAAATATACATAAAGCATAGAGCCTACTATCTGGCACAAAATATTTTCAAGATTAGTGAAAAAAATTAAAAAATAATCCTTAAATGAAGATAAAATCCTCATGGAGAATTTCTAGTTTATTATTAGCCTACAAATGATTTTATAGCCACATAAATATACTGAAATTAAAACAATAACTAAATTCAAAAGATTTCTTATGTTTCCACCCTTCTTTATAACACTGTAGGTTCATAAGTTACAAACACTGTTTTCTCAACTCAGTGGAAATAAGAATGTGCTTGTTTTTACTTTCGACACTCTCATTTTCCTGCTCCTCCACATTGGCTGTATCTGAAGTCACCCTACACTGGCTCTGCTGCTTGTGGTCTAATAGGTACTTACACTCACTCACTCTTATTTATGATATTTATTAATGAATGGGAGGAAAAATCCACTTACAATCCCATTCCATCTTCCACTCATTCCCCAGTCCATATCCATACATATCCTAGAAGAGCTTGCCTTTTACATAAGAAATAATTGGTTTCTTATATTTCCAACAAAAATATAAACCCTACCCACTCTCAACAACATCTGATATCATACAATGCTATCACAATATTATTGACTATATTCCATATGCCGTATACTACATGCCATGACTTACTTGTTTTACACCTGGAAATTTGAACCTCTTATTCCCTTTCACCTTCCTCTCCCTCTTTTTTATAATTTTTAAATTACAGTCGACATTCAGTATTATTTTATGTTAGTTTCAGGTGTACTGCACACTGGTTAGACATTTATATAATTTGCAAAGTGATCCCCATGATTAGTCTAGTATTCATTTGACGCCATATGTGGTTATTACCAGGTTATTGACTACATTTTCTAGGCTGTGCTTCACATCCGCATGACCATTTCATAACTACCAATTTGTACTTTTCATGAAGAGCAAATGTTTGGGTCTGCTCTGGGACATCTGGAAGTGAATGAGACTATTTCAAGGTGAGACTTTGAAAATTGTTTGTTACTGCTACAAGAAGGACAAGAAGAGAAAAAAAGTTGAGAGTAGCATCAATGCTGAGAGGGGAGACCTGTCACTTTGGCTCCTTTCTATGATAGTCTTCAAAATTCCCAAAGTTCATCAGTTTGATGATTGTTTTTGAAGCCATTGAGGTTCCTGGAATTCATACTCACCTTGATATAAGATAAAACCAGTACAGTACTTGTAGGTACTAAAAGGTAGAGACGTGGAAAAAAATAACTCCTAAAAACAGAAGTCTGTTAGTGGGCTTTGAATTGTATAAGGCCATCAGGTTCAAATCAAGTTGTAACAGTTCTCTGAGGCTCCAAAATGACCCTTAGTTTATAAATTTTAATTTTGGTTTTTAGGTTCATTTATTATAAAAACATTTTACTCACTAAGTCAAAGAGACCAGGAGCTGCATCAAATCATCATTTTCACCATTAACCTTTCATTGTGCTCTGTGTGGGTAACAAAATGACGCAAGTGAAAAAAAAAAAGAATTTTGAAATTAAGGCTATTAAAATAACTGCAAATAATTCAGAAACACTAGTGGAGTATTTCAAATAATGACTTTAGAAACTAAACCCACCTAAAATAATAATGCACATTTAAATTGGTGCTATTTAAAGGCAAATAGCTGTACTATAAAAAGTGTCAGTGATACTTCAATTCTACATGCCTTTCAAATAGTATGAAAAGCTGTAACTTCAGGGTATAATTCAAATAAAAGCAAAGAATTGTAGCAGTGATAAATATATGTACAATCTTCTATGAAACATCTTTTTATATACATTCTAGAGCAAGAGAATTTTATTTTTCAAAAGCAGAAACACTTATAAGTCATAACTTAGTTTCATGCAACTATTATGATGAGAATGTAGACAGTGAAAAATTTTATATTGAAATTATGTTTTCCAGAATTACATGTATTTTATCAACTATTTGCAAGAACTTAGAATTCACAGCATCTATACCAGGGTTACTCTTCATAGTTATCAATGCTAATACTCATTACCCTAATTATAGAACTGTGACTGAAGGTAGGGGAAAATAAAATTCTTGAAACACATTCTTAAAAATGAAGCATGTGAGAGAGGAAAAATAAAACAGATAAAAGCAGAGCTACCCCTGTTGAAGATGGACTGGAACACAGAAACCCACCAACTCAGACCTTTCTCTTCTCTCATGGTGGTCCCCAGGAAAGTTGGAAGGAGCCTAGTCCATCCTCCATGACTTTCTGGAATTCAATAGATAGAATGGAAGGGATGTAGACAAAGGGAGAGATGCCCTCTTCATCCCAAACTATGTCCACTTCTGGGATTCTCTCACATTTGAATGAATAATGACATCAACTTGATAAAAACATTCTTTGAAGGACATGAAAGCCTCATAAAAGACAACTCATTCCTTCAAAAGGAAGAGGAAATAAGGTCAAGATAGGTTACCTGTCACACAAAATGTCTCTTATCCAGGCACTAATGGTCTAATATAATGCATGAATCTCATAAATGTACAGGTAAAGGAAAGGGTTTATATGATTCTAAATTAAAAAAAATAACAATAGATGGTGTCATTAAGAATTCTGTGAAAAAACAATGTCGGGTATAGCAACATGCTTGTGGAAAAGTATTAACATTGCAGGAGAGATTTGTCTTGAAAAACTGGATTTCTGAGCATTGGGGCATGCAAAAAATGCCTAGCCTTGCTGCTGTGGGACAAAGTAGACTTGATCCCAGTTTCAGAATAGGGTTGGGGGATATCACAGCTAGAGAGTGAAGTGCCCAGATATGGCAACATTCAGAGGTTTCTTTTCTTTGTGGTAACTTTCATTTCCTGAGAAGAGGCAGAGCTGGAAAAATAAAAAACAAATCTAAGTTAGTTGACCAAACATAGAGAGTGACTGCCAAAAGTTCCCTCAAAAAATTAGTTGGACAGTAGAAGCTGCATTAATTGAAAGAGAAAATTCTGGGATCAAGTGGCAATGAAAAAGAGGTTAACCACATAGAATAAGATGGTATCATCTTTACTCTTTCAAGTTTTAAGTAAATATTTGGTCAAATTCCTTCTCTACTCATTTACACACTCTGTCTTTGCCCTTCCTGAAATATTCAAGTCATTCCGCATTGTGCTATGTAGAGATCCATGCCCCTCTGGGGCTCACATCAGTAGATACCTTTTGAGCCTGGTTGCCTTATAAGAGATTGGATATGTGGGCTTCCCACTTTTTTTCTTTTGTGTGAAAAGCTGGTGCTATGTCACAGCATAAAGATGGGAAGTTACTATGGAATCACTGAGAACAGCATTTTTAGCAGAGTAATCTATCTTAGACTCACTGGAAGTTGCCTTCCTTAAACACAGTTGGAAACTATAACCTTAGTTTGGTAAAGGTTGTGGCCCCATGTGGATGAGAAATGAGGAAATAAAAACCATGTGTTCTGGGTTCATGAGAGGGCAGACCATTGGCTTCTGCCCTAACCCACTGCTTCTTCTGGTATTAGATTTATCTTCCTACAGAGATAGCCAAATGATAAGAAAATCTTAGTCACCAGAACTGGAACTGTTTGTAGAGAAAACAGTCCTCCAGGTGTGCTCCAGATATAAACATTAGGTGCTGATTCAGGTAGTGCCTTGCCTTTAGCCACCTGTTCCTCCTAAGCAACTTCAGTGTGCTTTGTTGCTGGAATCTACCATAGCCTAAGTCTCACTGTCTCATATTCATGAAGTGACAAAGAATTAAAAGGACTTGAACTTAAAGGCTATTAACCTCTTTGATTGAAGATTTTCCATTTTAAAGATGTTTTGAGTGTTCTTTTTGATAATCTTCAGAGTTCCCCTGCTGGTGCCTTCCGATTGCTCAAAGGACCGTACTGGCTGCCTATAACTCCTCCCTCCGCTTCTATCCTTGGGCATAAATCTTTTGCCTCTTGATTTCCTAGCGAGAGTACCCCTGATGTCCTTTCCAAAATGGCCCACAGCCAGCTCCCCACAGATACTTTGCCCCACCAACTGCAGCTTGCTCCAAGTGAAAGCCCTCTTATCTAGCTGGGTGGCTGCTCTACTCCAAATAGCTCTTCTTTACACTTTCTGGGTATGATTTAGGTTCTTGTTCCAGTGTCCCTCAAGCTACAGGGAATCCATGTCAAGGTTTCTAAAGCATTCTCTTGAAATGCCTTCCTTTTGGCTTTCTCTTTCTCATTCCCTCATGGGCAGTTGTGAGCAGAACACACAGTAATCTGTTAACTTTTTACAAAGCAATTATCACTACAGCCTTTTAAAACTCAAGTATGTCTTTGTTTTCTTATATTCAGTTGGAAGTGGCTAATGGAATGTTGGCTGAACCAATTTCATGATCACTGAGCATGTCTAAAAGTCTGGCACTTCATTTTAGAAATGTAAGAACTTGGTAACCATTGCCTAGTTCATGACTTTTAAGGTCAGTGGTGAATGGAATATAGCTGTAACTCTGATAACATTGCACATGGATCACATCACATAGTGATCACATTATACAATAATAACATTATGTATTAACAGAAAGAAGAATATTTTGAAAATAAATAATGTACAAAGAATTCATATATCTCATATTCAAATGTGTTATATAACTATAATAAGAAAACTAGAGAAATTAACAAAACATTATATACCCAGAAACCCAACTAATAACCTATTATGTCATGAGAGAACTCCAAACCAGTGAGGCAAGAATGGATTCTTAATAAATGCTGTTGTAGATATTTTTAAGTAATATCTTGTATTTGGATTCATGTAAAGAAGATCTTGAGGCAACAGTTTATGAGATACCCCTTAATTAAGAAAGTTTAAACTGAGACAGCAAGAGTAAAGGAAAGTGAGGCAAGGAAGAGGGAAAGCCAATGCAGGATGTAAGAATGAAGTTAACTACTTCACCTTGGAAGACCATTTCTAAGAAACAGTATAGACAATTGCTTCTCATGACCATCATGTGGGGTTAAAATGAAGAAAAATGGACCTTTAGCTGCCCTCTTCCCACTCATCTGTTTTTTTTTAGTGAGTCAAGGACATGCCCCAAGGAGGCCAGTTCCCCCAATAATACACACACACACACACACACACACACACACACACACACACACCTCTTTGTTACACATATTTTGGCACCAAACAGGAACTGTGGCCTTTCATTCCTCTACATCAATAAGGAAGCTTTAGGGAGGAAGACGTGAGGCCTGTGTGGTGAAGCTGGTCACAGCCTACCCCTTTAGTTGGTCCTGGCAATAATCACTGAGGCTGAAGCAAGTGAAACTATCATACAGAAGAGTTGAGACAGAACCATTTTGATGTGGTACATATCTGAGACAGAAAAATATAACTTTAAATGGAAGAAGGCATTAACTTAAACCTATGTATAACATTTTACCCCAAAATAAATACCAATAGAAAGAAGATTTAAGTATAGGAAATAAAACTATCAAATAGAAGGTGATATTGATGCATATTTAGCATCCCTAAAGAGCTTCTAAGCACAATGGCAATGGAGGAGACTGCAAAGGGAAAGAAAATGAAGTTCCAACTCTGCACTGCTGAAAGACACACTGATGCATTTCTTACGATGTCCTCCTTCTTATCATCTAAAATACAACCCTCACTTTGTTCTTCTTGAGTGTGTTTAAATTGTGTTCTCTTGCATTTCTCCAAGAGCTCTAATTCATTAGTTCGTTTTAGCCAAATCCTTGTCATGTTTCTGTTTTTTCCTTATTCTTTGTGATCTCTGAATGTTCTTGTCCACATTATCGATAAGTGATGACTTACACATCTATTTTATCAACACTGATCTCTTTTGATTTCCATACCAATATTTCTGCCTCCAAGTGGATATGTCCATTTTGTTGAAGTGTAGATATAATAGGCTCAAATCTTAAATCAATACTTTTCCCAAGACACATTAGTGTTTCTTTCTCTCTGTCCTGAGGTAATATTGGAATTACCACCCATGCTATGTCCTGAGGGAGAAATCTTAGAGTAATCTCTGACTCACCTTTCTTTATCCTCTCCCCGTATTCAATATGTCAGCTTCTCTTAACAGTTCTTGCTTAGAGAATGCCTTTCAAATCTGGGCTGTCTTCTCCAATTTCACTGCAATTGCCTTAGTTCAGAAACTCAGGATCAGTCATCTGAAATATTGCAATAACTTCCCATCTGTTCTTTCTCTCACTAGGCTCTCCTCACCATAATCCCTCCACCATATTCCTGCCAACTGATCTTCCTGAAAGCTTGTTTAATTGATCATGTCCCTATCTTGTTTTAAAACCTCTTCTTGTTCCCACTTCTCACAGCAGGATTATGTTATTTTAAAAGAGTCATTTTTTCTAACCTGAAGTTTACCTAGAAGATAAATATATAACCCTAAATCCTTTGTACCACACTGTTTGGGCCTCTATTTAAGATGTAGATCACAGTTTTGCAATTTACCCATTTATATGTCTGGAAATTCCAAACTGTGCCTTCTCAGAATTATTCATATTTATATGTCCCAGAGTGTAACATATTGCCTAGAACAGAGTAAGATCTCAAAAATGGTTGTTATTGAATGAATAATTAAAAACAGAAACTGCTAAATTAGCATCTTCCAAAACATGTTCTAGAAGTATGTTAAATAATCTTGTAGATAACTCACTTTGGGACATTCTAGAAAAACAAATGAAACAATTTTCTTAACTGGAGTACTTCTCAGAATCTTTAATATCCTTTATTGTGTATCATGAGTCTTATGAAAAGCAAAGTAGAATAAAACATTCACTGAACTCTTTGACTACTGAACTAATTTTTGAAATGAGTAGTGCCCTAAGGAAATGCTTTTATATACACATTTACTAATTCACTGTAATGGAACAAAAATACAGCTTCCTCTCATGCATATCTTTATTCTTCGGAATACATACTATGACCCAAAGTACATCTTTCTCATAATTAAATTCAGAATATTCTATAAGGCAGGTAAGAGCAACTTAGAGCAAGGTTACTTTTTCAATGCCATTTCAAGCAAATATCATGGATAATATTCTATTCCAAACAACTACAACAATAATAAATAAAAGATTGTGCTTTTTTTTTTTCTGGACTGTAGTCATATCTTTCATGAAACTGTTGTCTCAAGTCCTTGAGAACTCAGGGCAATGCTGAGAGTGAAAGTCAGGCATATTGATCATTACTGTGTATTAATAAAGCAAAAAATCAAAGGAAATAATAACAACTACCCTAGGATTGGACTATTTCAGAAAAAAACACAATTTAATTATCCTCAAATATTACTAGGTAGAAAAATAATTTGCTGCATTTATTAAGAGATAAGTTCTGATTCTATTAATCTCTATTGGGACCCAGAAGTCTTTAAGAAGTTTTCCTTGAATTATTATGCAAACGGTCAAGAAATTAATAGATAACACTTTACATACACTGCCTTCAATTATAACAGTCTATTAAAAGGTTACGCAAGGGAAAGTGAATAAACAGGGTGTGATGGCTAATTGTGTGTCAACTTGACTGGGCCAGTGGTGCCAAGATAGTTGGTCTAACATTATTCTGAATGTTCCTGGGAAGATATTTTTAAATGAGGTTTGCATCTATTCGATGGACTTTGAGTAAAGCTGATGAACCATGACACTGTGGATTGGCCTTATTATAGCCAAGTTCAGTTCAAAGCTTGACTATAAAAAAAGACTTAATTCTCCCCTCCCACTGTAGCAAGAAGAAATTCTCCAGCAGATCACCTTCAGGCGTCACCTGAAAAATGTGATTTCTTGCCTACCAGAAGACTGTCTTTGGACTCAGACTATAACTTTCCTGAGTATCTAACCTGCCAGCATCCTCCATCAGATTTTGGATTTGCCAAGCCTCCACAATCATAGAGCCAATTCCTTAAAGTGAATGAATGAATGAGTGAATGAGTGAATATTCTATTGCTTTTGTTTCTCAGAAGAACCCTGACTAATATACAGGGGAAACCATGACAGTAATTATATAATAACTCTAGTTCTAACCTTATTTAAGCTGGGTTATAGATTTCCTACTGGTGGGTTTGCTAGCACTGTATAATTTTCTGGGAATTCCTATTCCATTTACTACTCTACCTGTTCACTCCACCCTGTATGTTTGGTTAAACAACCAAACTCTGTCCCTGAAATATCAGAAATAAAATTGAAAAATTGAAGTCAATCTCTGTTGAGGTACCTGAAAAAAAAAATACCAGTTATTTATTATAATTTGAAGTCAGTGTTGAGAACCAGTGATCCAGGATCTTATGTGCTATGCCAAGACCAGTGGTTTGTTTGTTTGTTTTGTTTTGTTTTGAATTCTAGGAGTCATGGGAAGCCACTAAAATCTCTTAAATAAAAGACCGTCCTTATCAGGCTTGAGTTCTTTTAGATGCTCATTCTGATAGCTAGGAGAGAATGAATGGAGTGAGTAGGGACAAGTACAAATATAGAAGATTAAATAACTTGGGTGAGGGAAGTAGCAGTGAAGAATGAAAAGTAGATGGATTTGAGGTATGTTAAGAGATGACACTGACAGGACATTATCAATTAGTTGTCTAAGTGTGAACTTTAGAAAGAGTGAGAGAGTCAGAGTGACTCTTAGATTTCTACAGGCAATAAATAGATGATGGCAACACGATGCTGGCATTTACTACATAGCAAACAATGCAAGGGGATCAAGTTCTGAATTCTATCTTCGGCATTTGAGTTTTAAATGCAAAAGGGTGAGTATATATGTCTAGAATACAGACATAAATTTGGGAGTATGCATCACTCTGACAAATTCTGTACACTCTCTTCTCTGGTAACACATTGGTTCCAAGGACTATGAATTATTACAGGATCAGAAGTTATGAAATATTACAGCAGAAATATTTTTAATTTATTTAACAACTGGTCAAGATGTGCTTCTTTTAACTATGCTTAAGATATCACATTGCTTGGTCTGCGGAGGAGAAATAAAGAGATCAATAAAGTTCCTAAATGATCCTTCAAAGTATTTTGTAAAATTTTCTGTTTTGCTCAGAACTTAAGAAGGGTCACAATTAGTAAGTGTCTCTATTAGCATTAAAGTCAACAATAATCCAGCTCTAAGTGTTTCAATAAAAGTTTCTTTGATTTTTATTTAAGATACTAATAGATTGACATATATCAATATGATTTATTCCTGGGGTTAGAAAAATATGTCTAAACATTTGACTTCTCTAGGGGACTGTTTTTCTTGACTCCAGGTTGTACTTAACGTGGCATTGACAATGACATCAGAAAACTGTGGGTGACCAGAGAACAGTAGTCACCTAAATTTTCCAGAAATTTTCAACAGTGCCTCTCTAAACAAAACTGAGTTTCCCAAAAAAATGATCATTCTCTTACGGGTTGGCAGATCTCAGGTGTGGACCCTGTAATCATTTCTCTCCAAAGATGGCAGAGTTATAAAGGCAGACAAACAATTGGTGGATGGCAGTCTAAGATATGACAGCTTATTGACATATCAGAAACAGATGAAAAACAAGACAGAACAAAAAATTGTTTATAACTGTAGGAGAAATAATTTATAACTAAGTTTATTTATCTGTTTTGTAGGTCAAAAAGCTTAAGTATGTTTGATAACTATCTATTTAAAAAATAGCAACTTATACTTACTTATTGTAATTGAAAAATTCAAACAAATAGTGAAAGAAAAAAAGTGAATGAGACTGAAGAAACCTCATACTCATAAACATCAAGCCATTTGACATCCATTTTTATCGTTGAAGTTGCATTTTAAAATAATAAATCTCTCTTAGATCTTCAGAGCTCACTAAAACTACTTATGGGTTCCCTGTGGAAGGACCTAACCAGGCTGTCATTAAACTAGGATTCATAGGTTAGGGACATTAGCCGGCAAACCATTTCCTGGACTGAAGGCACTGTGATTGTCAGAAGCCCATGACAAAGCAGTTGTTAAATATTTTGAATATCTCTCCTGGACCTCTCTAAAGCCACTATTGGATAAAATCTGGAGGAATAGTTACACCTTATCAAAGAGATATAGTTAATCCAAAATGATACATGATATAAAAAGCAATCATATTTGGCTTTGAAAAGTATTTTTGTACTAACATTTAAATGTGTGTTTGATGTTCTGAGAAATTACTTCAAAGAGATTAATGAAGCCGTACTGTGAAGACCTGACTCAGGAGAGCTGGGAAATTGTCCAGCTTTCTCTTCATTCTGCTTCCCTGCTGAACTCGTCTTTGACACCCACTCTGTGATACCACAAAGAATAGCTAAAATGTCTTTTAGAATAATGTGTCTTTATAGAATGAGATATGAGAGTTTGAGTATCACGGTATTTTTTTTACAGCAGGCAATGCAGATTTTTTTTTTTTAAATGACTATTTATTGATTATATTTCAGTATGTATATTTTTTTCATCCTATCCTTTTCCAGTTGTCCCCAGTTTTCATTTAGAGATCTTGGTGTTTCCAGGAAAACTGGCTCTCTTCCTAGCTTCAGATATGGGTAATGTGAACTGGGCATCCTCCAAACTTCAGGTGTGAGAATGTGACCTTGACTCAGAACAATCTCATTCCCTTCATCACAGTCATGGGGTTCAGACATTGATATTCATTCTAAACTGGCCCAATAACAGTCAGCCTTGGGATGATTTTATATATAGTGATGTGAGGCCTACATCTGTTACAATCATTTTAATAAAATCATGAGGAAAAACCAATATATGAAGATGGACAGAGCTTAGAGACACAGAGCTCGATTTTTCATGAAATTATAAACCTCTGAATGAAATGCCTGAGATCTACCCTTCCCCTTCCACCAATACATACAACCAAAAAATTTTCTTTCATTTTTAAACCAACTAAATCGGAGCTTTCTGTTATTTGCAAGTTAAGGCCTCCTAATTAAAACAATAAGTCAACAAACAGGTAATTAAACTGATTAGGAAGTGTCAATTATGTTAAAATATAAATGTTGCCAGTTCATATAAAACAGAATTTTACTACGGATAACCACAAATTGATATACACATTCTCTTCTCTCTCTTTGGAGACACACACACCACCACAACCATCACCATCAATCTATGTTGCATGCTATATTTTAATTTAGTTTAGCTGTAGATTTTCAAAAAATACATGACAACAGATAAAAGTAATCTCTATTCTATGAGTTAAGGTTCACTTGATCCTGGGAAATTAGCTAGCAAGAAAGCCAAGGTATGCCAAATAGCGGGATTTGGCTCCAAAAATTCTAGTAGATTAAGCTTCTATGCTTTAATCTGAAGCAAGCTGAATCTTTTTGTACAAAGAAGTATATACATTTTGATTAGAAAAATAACCAAAAATTGTTATTAGTAATGAATGAAAATGAATTAGACTTACCTTTATGCAATTACAATCCTCACAAAGGTATGCCATCATCAATATTTTGAAATATTCAGAAGTCTTATGTCTTTTATAGATATTCCTTTTGTTATATTACACAAGTAATGACAATTTTCTTAAGTATGTTAAAACCAAAGACAAAAATAAAAGAAGTCAGTATTCAGCAAGGTTAGTAATGTGAAAATAATGCTTTGTTATTTTTTGGAATATAATGTCAAGTATAAATATATAATGAGTATTTCCTCCCAAATTTTGCTACAACAGTTCTTTTGACCTATGATCCAGGGGTTACACAAAAACAAATTCATCAGATAATGTTTTGTCAGTCTTACTGGGAATCTGCAAAGAAGTAACCTCAAAATCAATAGATTGTCATGATCAAAATTGTGTTGCTGTTGTTCAAGCCCCATAACTAGGTAATTACTTTCTCTAAGAAAAATCCTTAGAAATGCTTCATTAGCCTTGTTCTGTAGTCAGAACAACGGCAGGGAGGCTATTCCTAAGAGTGCCCACTGACACATGCCACCAGGGTAACGGTTTGTGCTGGCACTCTGCTTTCTGCTGCAGAGATGTGTGAAATCAAATGATGAGATCATCATCAGTAACAAATGGGAAACAGGAATTATGACACAATGGAAAGATAAATCTATTGCAGCCACATCAGCCAGAGGGAAAGACAGAAAGAGAAAGTTCAGTGATGGAAGAGGCAATTCTGGTGGTTTCGGTGGTTTTGGTTGCAGACATTTAAGATTGAGCCAACAACTGAATTCTGAAATTCAGCAGATTCTGAGGGATTTCAAGTGTAGGGGTTCAGAACGAGTCACCCCAATATGTGCTTTTGTGGCATGTAGATTATTTTGAGCTAAAGGCAGTCAAGACCTTGTGTGCTCAAGAAAAACTTCTGCCCCTGAACTACTTAGAAGAATTTGAATTAGGGTCCTTACGCATAGTAGGAGATTGTCAAAGGTAAACTTTTTTGACCTATCTATATAGCAGGAAAACTAATTGAATATGTGCTCTCCCTGCAATGACCTTCTGAAGCCCCAAGGTGCCTTACCTCATCCTTAGCTCAGAATGTCATATAAACCGCATTTTCCCTTTGAATCTCTCATGTATGTGTGGTCTCTGACCCTCTCCTGTATATGTGGTTCCTTATATATGTATATAATTAAATTTGGTTGCTTTCCCTTGCTAATCTCTTTCATGTATATTTGATTATTTGGTCAGCCAAAGGAACCTTGAAGGCAGAGAAAAGTTTCTTCCTCCCCCCATATAAGGAAAGTCACCAAAAAAATCAAGTTGGTGTTTAGTACGAAAGAGTTCTAAAAAGAGAAGTTGTGCTACATTATAACTAGGCAAAAATAAAAAGTCATACCCATGAAGTCCTGACTTTCTGTAATTCAAAATGGAAGAATTTATTATTCCATATTATATCATATCATAATAATTGTATATTGATAATCATAGAAATTGTATAGTATTTATTAACTTATTTACGTACATGGAAACAGTGTGATGTATCTCCCTCTTCATCCTAGCCATAAACTTTGTAAATTAAAAAAAAGTTGTGATTGTTGATTTAAACTATAAAAATAATTTATAGAGAATAAAAGCAAAGAAAAAAACACAACATGATTTTAACTCATAATCATTTTAGCCCCAACATCATCATCATTATCATGATCATCATCATCCTCATCATAAGACAAAATGACTATCAGACAGATGAATAATATTCTATAATTTATAAATATTAACATACCTAATGTGAGACTGTTATCAAGAGGTGAATTTCTCTGCTGTGAATACAGAGGAAAAATAAATGGGCAATTGTTGAATTGCCCACAACATTCCATAAGTAAGATCAAAGTTTCTCTATAATGGAACGTAGGGAAGGCTGCATTCTATTCGTGGCTCAATAACCCTGGCGATAAAGATATTGCAACTAACCCTCCATTTCCTAGCAATTCTTTTTAATAATAATTTGACATCTTATGTAAAATTCCCTGTAGCAGTGAAGATAATTATTATTCTCATCGATTATTAGTCATTTGACATTCATATTTTTACGTATTGGTTCTTTGTTAGTGTATTTAACAGGAGACTGTCCTATACAATCCTATGATCTCTAAATTTAATTTAATTTCTAATCCTGATAAAAGGAGGAACAGACCTTGAAACGAGGAGACCCGTCTAAATGGCAAGACGAACCTCCCAGGTAGCATCTCATTCTCTTCCTCTTTCCCTTTGGTCTTTTGACTTTCGTTACTTTTCCTTAAAATTTACCAAAGGGAAAAAATGATTATTAATAATAGTTCTAATTGTTGTTTTTGTTGATGAACAATAACTATTCTAAAAAGTCTTGGTTTATAAGAAAATTATTTTTTTAACAAGATGTGAGTAAACAACATAAGAAATTAGAAAATGAAAGTGCAAATACTGATTCAAAGGAAAGTATATATTTGATAATTAAAAATCTCCTTAGTTATAATAGTAATTCAAAATACTAGAAAAATTTACAAAACAATAATAGAAGGGACTAAAACATAAACAAATATAAAAGCAATGATAGATTTTTCTCACATTTGTCAAACTTAAAGATTTAAATTAATACATTCAGTTTTAAAGTGAAATGAACATATATTTCTGATGGGAGTATAAATTTTTGGAAAGAAATTTATGAGTACATTTCAAGTATCTTAAAAATGTACACAGACTTTGGTCTAGAATTCCAGTTATTTGGCACTTTAAAGAATAATTCTATAGGCAGAAACAAGTTTCAGATACAAAGATGTTCAACGAAGCATTGTTCATAACCTAACAAAATTGGTCAAACTCAATGACCTACAGTAAGAAAATATCTACTGGTACATATATTGTCTAGATTATAAAAAGAATCTTTACTAAGGTAGTGGAATAACAAAATATTTATGTTAGTTTTTTTTGATGAGTTAAAGGTCCAAAAGTTGATAGGTATGATTTAAGTGATACATATCACATAAAATCATATTTAGAAAAAGTAAAATAATTATATCAAAATAGTAATAGTACTTACCTTTGAATGATATAATTATGGGTATTTTTTACCATTTACTTTTCCTTTTTATATTTTCAAAATTTTCATTCACAAGTTTATATTGGTTTTATAGTGGAAACTTTCTTACTGATGATTAAATATTTAAAAACACTGTTGGGTATCAGAAATAAAAATTGTCACTCTAGATAAGTTGATTTATATATAAACATAACGTCTCTCTCAAGTATTTCTTTTAAACATTTTCAATCTTTGAATGAAACACTGCTCATTTAAGAATTTATTCACTTATCCAACAAATATTTATAGAGCACTTACTATATGTCTGATACAATGATATGCTCTGAGAATTTTATGACCCAAATTATTTGTATTATTATCAGGTACTTATCTAGTTGTATTACAGATGCTATTGTAATATACAGTTAAAATGAGCTTGGTAACATGGGAGCACATGGAGGGCAGCTAATCCAGACTGGGGAGGACATCAGGGATAACTCCCCAGAGGAGGAGACCCCTGTGCTGAATCTTGATAATTATTGAGAGTTTATAATGGGTTAACAGATGTTCTATTTACATACATTAACTTACTTATTAGTATAGCAATCCTAGAATGTTAATTTTGATATGAATCTTACCATACAGAAACATACAGATGAGAAAACTGAAGCAGAGAGAGGTCATACAGATAATATGTGACAAAATTGGGATTTCAGCCCACAAAGCCTAGTTCCAAAGTCCCTAATCTGAGTTACTACACTCTTTTGTCGTACATGGATGGTATGGTCGAAAAAGAATAAGTCCAAACAAAGAGAAAAGCAGATGAAATAGAATAGGTAAGTAACAGGAATGTAACAGGTTGGAGAGTCAGATGACAGAACATTAGTTGGGAGGTGCTCAGAAGAAGATTGGAAAGGTGGCAGGCATTAAGTTACAACAGACCTTTTGTTCCATGCATGAGAGATTGATATTTATCTTAAACTGATGCAAGAACAATTAAAAAGTGTCTTTCAAAAAGTAAGATGATCAAATGCACTTTTGAAAGATTGCTCTTTTGAGTGAGAAGAATGAGTTCGAGAAAATGTAGAGGCAGAGAGGGGTTTAACTGTTAGGAGATTTTATGACCCAAATTATTTATATTATTGTCAGGTACTTTTTATTCCTATTGTTTGATTATTTTACATGTTTAGGATTTGGAATTTAACTGATATAATGTCACATAGACAATCAGTAATTGAGTATAATTATTATTATTACCACCTCTAAAACTGGACAGAAAAAAATAATAAAATAGAAATTTATTTTATAAATTCAGGGTACTCTTTTAATTGGCTATCTTTCTGCAGTGCTTCAACGTTCATCCAGTAAGTCATTTAGTGAGAAAAGGCAGAGAGGTAAGCTGTCAACTTGCTCTGTTCAAATCCTGTCTGTTTTCTGTATCCACACTTATCTGTACAAACAATAATCTTATAAAACCTTGTCTAGCTGTGTTAGTTTGTCAGGGCTACCATAACAAATCACTACAGACTGACTGGCTTAAAAAACAGATTCTTTTCTTTCTTGCAGTTTTAGAGGAAGTTCAAGATCAAGATGTCAGCAGGTATGGTTTCTCCTGAGGCCTCTCTCCTTAGCTTGCTGATGGCCACCTTATCTCTGTGCCTTCATATGATATTTTCTGTGTGCAAGCATGCATCCCTGGAATCCATTTTTTATAGGGATACCAGTCATATCAGATTAGGTCCCCACTCTTATGACCCCGTTAGAACTTATGTACTCTTTAAAGGCCCTATTTCCAAATATAGTCACATTCTAAGTAAGATACTATGTGGTTAGGACTTCAACATATGAATTTGGGGAAAATACTGTTTAGTCTGACAATAGTCATTCTAACATAATGTATGAATTACAAGTCATAAGAGAAGTTAATTATTTATTTCAGTTTCCTAAAATCAAGGCAAATAACTTAAAAAGCAGTACCATTTGGCCAGGAGAATATGTATAATTATAGAAACCAAGAATAATATTTTTATTTTTATTTTTCCCAGCTACCTGGAGATATAATTGACGTATAACATGTGTAAATAGAAGGTGTACCACATGATCACTTGACACACATATATATTGCAAACCGATTACCACATTAAGGTTAGTAACATATCCATCACATCATTTAATTACTTTTTTTTCCCCCTTAGTGAGAATATTTAAGGTCTACTGTCTTAGCAACTCACATGAGATTTTGAATACCGAGTACCAAATGTCAGATAAAAGCCCTTAAAATGTTTTTTGTTGTTGTTGCTGCTGTTTTTGGTCAAGTAGAAACATTACTTGAAAATAAAATCCAAAATAAATTTATCAAATTTAAGAGTAGGAAAACAAAAAACAAAAAGCAAGCAAACAAACAAAAAACTGTTGTGATGTACCAAATGATGATATCTCACAAAGGCAGAAAACAAAACAAAACAAAGCAAAACGTACTTCTCAAGAAATAGAGCCAAGGGTTTTCATATCTTAGCAACTAATTGGAAGATTAGAAAATGGGTTAACAGTAATTTAATAGAACTTAAATTCATAATAACTTAAAAACTTAAAGTATGGGATTGGAAGACTGGGGAAGCTTTTATACTTTTTAAAGGAAAAAGACGTTTGCATCATCTATTGCAAGAAAATAAATGATGCAGTGAGCATTGTCCACTTGGGAAAACATATAAGCATTGACCACCAAGTTAGTTGAAAAAATATAATCGTATTTGATTATCTAAAGTAACACGTACTATAGTTTTGGGTTTACTAAAATATATAACATTTATTTTTGCTGCTGTTCACATCCCCAAGAAAAATATGAACAGAAGGGAAAGTAGAGCTAGTTAATTCACATAATGCCATACCCTTAGTTCTCTTGAAGTATCATTTTCTTATAGAGATAAGGAAAGAAAAAGAAGTGATTTTGGAACCAAGAATGGTGTTGATCACACATTTTGAAGTATCTAGTTGTCCAGGCCAAGTTTCTCTTAAATTGGAATAAAAGTAGTACCTACTATTTTTAACAACTTAAACAAGTTATTGTAAGGATTAAATAAGGTAATGCCTATTAAGTGCTTAACTAATTGTCAGTACAGAATAAAAGGTAGGGCTTTAGCTCTTTCTATTCCCTCTTACTCTCTTTTCTTATCTAAAACCTAGGTGAATGGTACTATTAAAATTTTGGAAAACAGGTATTTGAAGTCATATACAAATCCAAAATTATTACTATTTTCATTATTATTTTGGTTTGTGTGTCTTTTCTTTATGTAAGAGCAGCCCTAATGTTTCCTGTAGGTTAAAAAGTCTGCCTCTAGTGGAACATTCACAAATAAATTCCAGGAAAGTCTTCTTTCAAAAAATATCTATTGTTCAAGCCTGTGTGTAATTTTCCTGAAATTTCACATTGAATGAATCATCTGTTGATGGCAAGCATCAATCTGTCTTCTTTACAACAGAAATATTCTTACAAGAGTAGTTTTCAAATCTTCTTCTTTGGGAGCAGAGAAATCTTTCTTTTTGTTAGCATTAAAACAAACACTAATTTCATTTGAAAATACAAAACAAGCAAAAACGAGCTACTCTGGTTGAAGCAGACTCAGAAGACCAAGAGACCAGAATACTAAGCTAAAATAGCACATTTGGAATACTGTTATCTTATAGAATGTCAAGTTTTCCATAAATAAGTTTAGCAGTTCATTTTCTGCAAATACCACAAGTGGTGAGTGTAAATGAATTAGAAGGACAACAGAAAATGAGGTGTCTTTAGAATTGAGGCTAGTACTAATTGGCCCTTTCTGGATCATTTTTTTTTTCTGAGAATGCTTTTTTTTTTCCTGTGGCTCAGCTATAGCTATAGGAAGTATATGAATAGAATTTATTTATTTTCCCACTAGTTTGCTTTTCCTAAAATCATTTTATCAGTGTTTCCGGTTGTTCACCAAACCATGTATTTGTCAATCACCAAGAAGTACATTTTCATATACAGACTTATTTAGAACTATATGGCATTACAACTTGTGCAAATAAATGTTTTAAATGAGGCTAGTGCTTTTTAAATGCCTAGGTGGTACTAGAGTACTTATACTGAGAAATTAACAGCCACTACTTCATTGATTTGAAAATTATCTACTCAATTATAAGTCATGTTGCAATTTCCAGATGTTCACTACTTATTGCTCTTTCAGTGGATTGGCTATATTGATCTCCATATATTTTTAGGTTTATCAGAGTGTGAACATATACTGCAATTACGAGATGCAGATGAACAACCATCTGCAGATATTTCTCCTCCTCTCAAGGACTTTCAGATCAAACTGAGTCATATTCCTCTGATGAATTTCCCCTGGATTAAAGCTTTACAGTACTGTAAATGACAATAATCATGGTGCTGAAAATATAATGTTTCTCTGGACTGGAAACTTCCTTTTCTGTCCTTTCACGCTTTAAAATAACTTCAAAAATAGATACCCCTGTGATATCTTAATAAGTGCTTTAGGTCAACATTATTAATTATATTTTATATCAGTTATTACTGATAAAGAAGTAATTTATTTTTAGGTTAAATCTTGGGGGCCAAAAAGAGTAACTTAAATTTTTGATGACAATTCTTATAGATATATCTTCATTCAATCAGTCATTTTCGCATGTTTTTCTTTTTAATGCAAAGATTTATTCTACCTCAATTGATCTTTATTTATTAGAAAAACAAATAGAGAGGTCCTCTGGAAGTTCTCCAGGTATTTTTGCCATAGCCTAACATCACAAATTAAACATCAAATTATATCAGTGAATTTTGCTCATGAAAAAGGAATTCACAGAAATTATTTGAAATGAGGATATTTTTTAAGCTTTCTTTGTTTTTCTTTGTCTTGTGGATTCTACACTCAGGAACATATCATTTCAATACAATGAAGCAAAAGAATATGACCTTGTATGATCTCTTGAAGAAAACACTAGCTTTATTTTTCAACTATAACAAATTAATAAGCTGTGGGAAGTTAATTTGGAGACCTACAAAACGAGTATATTCAGTTTGAAATATTTTCTCCTACTCTCAATGTTATGTTGTTCAACACACATTTATTGCAGTCCAAAATGAGCAAAACTCTACTGTATATTTGGTGCATCTGAAAAAAATAAATAGGTTTTAACATCCTGCATATTAACTAGTAGAAGCACATAGACTTAAACTGTCCAGTTCTGGTAAGGAGAATAAAAAGGATTAATGCTGGTTGGGATTTCTCAGCCTTTTGTCTGCTAAGCATTCCTCTTCTTGTATTCTAGCTCAGCTTTTCATTTACTTCTATTTTTTTAATCATTTAATTATGAATTTAGTATCAGAAGTTGAAAACTACAGTTTAGACTCTATCTAGAAATCAGAAGGCCAACAAACAAATGACAAGCTACTCAGCATGCCTATGAAAATGCAAATTAAAGCAACAATAATATACCAAAAAAATAAAAGGTTGATCAGTTTTGGTGAAGATGTAGAGAAACTGGTACTCTCAGACATGCTGGAGCAAGCATAAATTGGTGGTGTTCAATTTGGCAATATTTATCTTGGCTAAAAATAATCATATAATCTTATATAGTGATTGGGTTTCAATGTTTACCTTAGAAAAACAGCCATACATGACCACAAAGAAGAATGTACAAGGGTGTTTAGTGCAGACTTTTTGAAAGAGTATTAGAATCAAATTTCCATCAGAATGCGATGGAAATTATCCAAGACTGAGATAGATTTTTATATATTAAAATGGATTTATAAGATATAAAAATGGCAAATTTTGATATCATTTATGCAAAATACAAAATATGCACTTAGGAATAATATGTTTTCTAGGGGTACATACATGTGTCTGTAACTACAAAGAAATCGTTCTGCTAAAACAGTTTCCCCGGAGAAGAGAAGAGAAGATATTATTATTAGAGGTAATGATAAAATCAGATTTTAGTTTTATCTCTGATATTTAATATATTATTAAAGTACGATACACATAAATAAAAGACATACTATAAGTGAACAACTTGATGGTTTTTCACAAACTCAACACACCTGCGTAATTAAAACCACAGAAATCCATCTCATGTTCCATTCCAGTCAAAAAATGTCTCTCAACATTAACTGGTACATGGTCTAAAAGCATATGATTGGAAGACCCTAAAGGTCTTATTCGTCCTGACTCTTCACTTCAATGTTCCTATAAGGAATTATCTTTTCACTTGAATACCTCCAGTTACAAGGACTACACTGCCTTTTGGGATCATTTGTCAATTCCTCTAATGGCTAGAAGCAATTCTTGATCTAAGAGCTTAAACCTGGGTCCATATAACTTCCACCTATTAGTCCTTGTTTTGCCCATTGAAGTGACATACACACACAAAAAAGACCTATAATCCCTTTTTCCCAAGACAGTCAAGGCCTCTCATCAGTCTCCTTTCTGTGCTGACATGGTTTTAAGTGCCCTCACCAGTCTGCCTAGTGCTTTCTGGACAAGATCCTGTTAATAACATCTTCGAAATGTGGTTCACATAGTAAGAGACATAAAATCTCTGCCAAAGCTGTTATCAATGTGAAAACTCACATATATGTGCATGTAAAATTAAGTTCCTCTAACTGTATTTTCATCTATTCCATATTTTATATCATATTGTCAAATGCCTTGCTTAAATCCAAATATATTATATCCATTTATTTATATAATAACATATGCTTTTGATCTATCACTATATTGATTCTATCAAGAAAACAACTAAGAAAGAGGAAAAGGTATCCAGAAATGAACCCAGCCCCGCTCATGTGTTCTGACAACACAGGGATGGACAGACAGCACTGTGCCCTCCTTGTTCTAGTCATTAATCTCCTATGTATTCCACCTCGGATCACATTAACCTTCATGGAAGTCAGAGCTCATTAATGGCTCAAACTGCGCTTCGGTCCAGGTCACAGCTTCAGATTGTTGTTTGTTTGTTTCAACACAGAAGTAACAGAAGAATTAATAAGATAACAGATGATGTATTTTGTCACCCCATTTTAGATTAAGGCAGCATTGAGCTTCTAAAGGTCCCCTGGGTGGAAGTTTGCACAAAGTTCCTGCAAGGAGTGAAAAAATGGGAAAATGCTTTGACTAGGGAACATAGACGAGGTAGATCATGGAGAGAATGGGTGCTTCCCCTAGACTGGACAGAAATGGAGTTCAGGTGGCAGGAACAAGTACCCTGCAGGCCCACGGTGCTTATCAGCAAGAAGGGCTACTGTCAGAAGCATTTTGAACTATTCTAGAGCATAGAGTCCAGGAAACAAGGGAATAATCTAGGGCTGAAATCCAGCAGGAAGTAGCAGAGGAGTGACTTTACAGGTAACAGCAAATGCTTCTGCCCTGGGGAGGAGCCCTGGCTGATCTTAGAGAGATGGAAGTGGGACCATGAGATGACATAAATAAAGGCATGTGATGCAAAATAAATAAAGAAATAAACAAACAAACAAACAAATAAATGTAAAAAATGAAAATAAACTACAGTTGCAATGAAAATTAAATTTCTATATATTTAAATTGGAATTAGTTAGAATATCAAAATCTACTATGTATTTTGTAAAAACAGTTTTGGATTAGATATAATTGACTCCTTTCTTCCAGAAAATGAGAAAATGAGTAGGTAACTAGAATAAAACATGAAAACTTTTGTAGAGTTCAAGTTATTTAGTCTCTTAAATTCTTCAGTCACATATTTAGTCTAATTCTTAATCACTTCAAATATCACCTAATGTAGTAGCTGGGCCTCCTGTGTGAGTGTAGTCCTTGCTGATTGTCCCTGAAATATATGTACACAAGTATACCTTAAATTTACTCCACTTTGCAGAACTTTCCCAGTCACCTCTCCACTCTTTAGAGAAGATGGTGCCAAATACAGAGGGGTACCTGGTTAACAAGCCCAAATTCTTACACTACCTCCATAATCCTTATCCTTTTCATCTGCTTAAAAGATGTTTTTCACAGTTCTGGAGACTAGAAGTACAAGATCACGGTGCCAACAGACGTGGTGTCAGGTGAGGGCTCTTTACCTGGATTTCAGATGGCTGGCTGCCTTCTCATTGTGTCCTCACATGGCCTTCCTTAATATGTGTTCCTAGAGAGGGAGAAAGCTCTCCTGTCTCTTCCTCTTCTTATAATGGCACAAATGTCATCCTGATCACCTCAACTTCATGACTTCATCTAAACTTAATTACCTCCTAAAGGCCCCACCTCCAAATACCATCACATGAGGGATTAGGGCTTTAACACATGAGTTCGGGGGAGGCAAAACATTTAATTCATAACAAAATGAGGAATTTAGTTATGATAACAGTAGTACCTATCATAGATTTTTTTGCATTAAATAAGATAACACATATGAAGCATGTATCATCTTCATATATTTTGGCACACTCTATATGTTAGCTATTAAAATCTTTTATTAATTATTTATTAGATTGTCCTCTTTTCTTCTGTGAGATTGTTGCTCAGATAGTATCCTTTTAATGTTAACTTCAACTATAGTTATGGTTTTAGTTTACTTACCTGTAAAATAGGAAAATGTTTCTCTGTACCTATGCCTGTTCATTTCAATAGATTGATATAAATAGATAGATGATAGATGATGATGATAGATATATAATAGATAGATGGAATTTTCTATTGACAAATTCACATTTAAAATGTGATTTAAAATCCATACATAAGATTTCATTCTTTTATTTTTACTCCAATAGACAAAAAGTACCAAATACCAAGAAAAATTTAAGTGCATCATTGTAGTTTGAACATTGTCTTTAGCCAGTCTTTTCAACTCATTTCCTGACACTCCAAAAAATAACTCCAACCCCACCTTTCAATCTCAAAAAAATGTTCTGCTATCAGAATATTAAGAATGCATAAGGGAACAATGATGAACTACAAGTATAATTTTAAAAGTTAATAAAGCAATCTAAATCTTCTTATGTGTGTTATAATTATACTGTGGGTTCAACATATCAGAGTATTGTAAGTTCCATACATTCGTGGATGAGAACTTGAGGTGCATAGGCCCAGAGATAAACCACACTGAAACTTACATGTGGAATATAGAGGCATTTCAGAGAATTACTGACAAAGTAAAAGCTGGATTGTTCACACATGTTTACAAGGGCAAGATATTTGCTGAGAAAGCATATTCAGAAAAATAGTTCTTAGGAGAAGAAAGATAAATCTCAAAATTATGCCTAAGGCACAGTTGTCATTTGGCATTCCACAGTTTTCTTGTGAAGGTGAAAGATGGAAACCTTTTTAAATGTTACCCGGTTTTGTTTCAGAGCTCTTGGATCTGTTGGCCTAAACATCCTTCACTGTCGAACATTATGACAGCATCACATTGTGGCGGAGGCAGCCAAATTCAGAACTACTTTGAAAAAGAGAAAATGTTATCATTACTCAAGCTGCAATATCTCTCAGCACTTACATTTTTTGTATTTTTTTATGAAAATTAATCAGTGATGAATTACTTCCACTTCAAGTTTATATTACTTTAGAAAAATCATGATGAATTTTTCAAAGAGTGTGTGGTCACACAAATCGATGGTGGAAATATCAACAAAAAAAGTTTAAATAATTTCTAAGGAAGAAATTCTATAGATCTTCTGAAGATTATTAACACAAAACTTATAAAGCCTGGTACCACGTCCAGTAAAAACAAAACAAAACAAAACAAAACAACCATGTGTTGTGTGTGAGAGAGAGAAAAGGAGAGACTGAGATGGAGGGGGGGCAGGGAGAGATAGAGAGAGAGAGAGAGAGAGAGAGAGAAGAAAATTAATCTGTATTTGTGAAGGTAAATGGCGATTATGTAGAATGTTCCAGTCTTTAAACAAGAAAGAGAGATAAGAAGCTCCGAGAATCTCTTAAAACTCTTAACATTTCTCCTTTTATAACCTTAAGCCACTTTTGTATCCATTTCCTTATATATTAATTATTTGGTCAGCATATAACCATTCATCTAATTCACATAATTATTGCAGTAATCAATTTTAGTTCTATGTGCAAAAGTATTTTGTGTCAGTATGACACATTAAATGTTATGTCATATTATAATTTTTTATGTCATATTATAATAGATTCAGTATGTGCAATTTCCAAAGGACTTACATTAGGAATATCTCACTCTGGTTTTGTACATAACAGATAATTTGATTATCTAGTATCTTATTTTTAGAGTATCAGCATGGTAAAGTGGGAAATGCTGCAACTATAGAGTTAAGACTCACATTAAAATTGCAGCTCTAGTGCAGTTTTATGACTTCAGGCAAACTATAATTCTTTAGCCTTAGTTTCTTCATTTGAATAATGTATTCATCCATAGGATTAAGTATACTTACAAAATGCCTGGTTTACCACAAAATAGATGCTTTATAAATACTGGTTGTAGCCAATGGTCTATTGAATAAAGTATTAGTTGCTTTGTGAAAACAAAAAATTCTTTTCTTGGTTAATTTGATCACCTTTCTTCTAAATTCTATATAGAGGAGCAAATTTGAAAAAAAAAAAAAAAAGGCTTAGAGAAAACAAATACTTCATACATGATAATTTTAGCAAGAGGCTGACAATAATAGCCTTTCATTCTGTCACCTCCCCGTGAAATAAAGCCCTTTACCTTAAAACGCTATTAGAGAATATAGTTTTAGAGCTGTGTCTTTTCTCCACTTTTTCATCTGTTTATGTTTGAGAATGGAAAAATAATCTTAAATCTCTAAATATAACTTAAAGTTCATAGAATCTTGGCAAGAAGTAAAATTACCATGTTGGAGTACCATTTTATATATGCCCCAGTTAACTAAATTTTAAAAACTATAAAAATGGGTACCTAAATAAAATGTCTTCTTTTTTAAAAAAAAAATGATAAGTACATTAAAGTCCTGCTAAACACTGTATTTATAGAAGAAGTATCTTAAGTTCAAATAGTGTTATATATTTAGAATGGTCCAAAATAAAAATCAGGTTAAACTAACAAAAATTGAGGGGAAATACTTCAGATCCATATTTATGACTGCTTTTTGCAATTTAGTAAACTTTGGAACTGTGAATAACAGTGTTTGCAAAAGAAAACCCTACCAGCAAGATAACTATGATTAGTAAGCTGTATTTTCTATTACTCAGAGCTCTCCAAAAATTCTCCTGCTGAGATGATATTTGCAAGGTTACTGTACCAAAAAGCATTTCTCATTCCCCCCAAAATAATTTTAATATATTTTTTATGGATCCAAAAATGAAGATAATAAAAAAACCTCATTTTCTATAAATTGGAAGCTTATATAAATATCATACATAATTAATAATAAAAAAAAGCTCTGAAAATATTTCAACTACATTATCTAATTTTGGTTTTGAATTTAAATTCAATTTAAAAACAGAATAATGTATTTACCCACAGCATTCACTGAAATAATTTATTTGTGCAAATAATGTTGTAAATTACATTGAAATTAGGATCCTGAAATGAATAAAAAGTAGCCATAACATTTTATGTAGATGCTCTATTATTTACATACAACCAAAATTCAGAATAAAACAGATATGTACATTCATAGACATGTTGATCGCTTAGGTTTGTTTTAAAACCTCTATTACAAAAGTGAAGGGATGTTTTTCTAAAAACACGTTGAATTACTGGTACAGCTTCAGAAGCCAGAACTGGTTTTAATTGATGCCCATAACTGGGAGACAAATTTAAACTCAGTATAAGGAGACAGTTTCTAACAATTAGAACACTCTGTCCTAGGCCATAGCAACTTGGGAGCATTTGCCAGGAGATTGAACTATCTTTCAAGGATGATCAATAGAGGATCAGTGCAGTAACAATGATCTGTAGATACTCTAAAAGGAATTTCTCTGCACATTTTCACTGAACAAATTAAAAATAAATTTGACTAAGACTAATTTTCAGGAGAGGAACTTTAGTTCAAAAGCAAAGAGATACTCTGTTTAATTAAAATAATAATGTATAAAATAATAATATGTTAGGAAAAATCCATGGTAACAACTAATTTTGCTATTGTAAATAGCTATATTTTCCTTTTCCATCTGCTAACACATTTTATAGAGTTGCTTTACATATAAAGTTACTATATTACAAACATTTTTGTAAGATTTTATCTATTCCTTTCAAAAGTTGATAAAAAGACAATGATAATAAAAAATTATTATGAAGATGTGGATCATGATTGATTATATCAACTCAGTGCTTTTTATATGCCAAGCACTATTGGCAACATTTGGGGGTAATTAGATTATATAATCCTCACCATCCATTTACAAATGGGGTTATTTAGGCAAAGGGAGTTTAAATATTTGCTCAAGCATAGAGCTATTAAGTGGTATTGTCAGGTCTCTTTATACCAGGTAGATTCTCCAAGCTGTTATATTATAATTTTCTAAATAATGAAAACTTACTATAGACACCTAACAGAGACAATTATCCCTTTGAAGCTGAGGGAAGGAGAATTTCTGATGTCAAGTGTGATTTAATTTATATTCTCCCCTATCTTCTTAGAAATAAGAATGTATACATTTCTATATAACACTGCAGTCTATTAAATGGAATTAAAAGATGTTGTTTTTAGAGGATCTTCAACTTGACATGTAGGAATTAGTACTTTGGTATTTCTAGGAAAAACTCTAGGAATAGCCCTGGAGCCAAGTTATTAAAGTGGCTAGATGGACCTATGACTGGAAGGTGTGGTACCATGTGTCATAAAAGTTTTACACTTTATGAGAATAAAGCAAGAGTCTTCATTAAAAGCTACAAGCATAAATACCCATGGGCAGGGCAATATGAAAGGCTTCATTCTGATTTGTCTCCAGATGGTAACAATTTGTTATGGGTTGGTTTTGGTTTATTATTATGGTAGTGGAAAGGAATGAAACTAGGACAAAGTTTCCAATGTTGCAGTGGAAGAATTTTTTAGAACTTATAGAAGACTTAGAATCCGCTCCAATGTAGCTAGCAGGCTTCATGGAGGCAATACCTACAATGTTTTTTGTTTTCAGTAGGATACACTGAAAATTCCAAGGACCAATACTAAAGAAGAGAATTGTTCTGAATTAGTTGGCTTGTTAAAAGTGTAGGAAAGAAAAGGGAAATTTGTTTGCAAACAATTAGAACCACTTTCATTTTATTTAAGTCAATTCATTATCTTCCTAATGCATTTAAACTATTCATAACCTGGAATAATGCCTTAAGATTTCCGTAATTTGCTTCCACTGAAACAGGATGTATCTAAGAAGCTTTCTTTCTGAGGCAGGAATTTCTACACTTTCAAGGTTTCTCTTTTCTTTGCCATCTCCTTTCTGAGCACTTTTGTCTTCACAGCTGGCTTGGAATTAAAGCCACAATACTAAAATTAATTTCTAGCGTTTGAGTTGTAGACAATTCCCTGATTTATTTTGACCTACTTTCCTATGGATTTCTGCCTTGCCTTGAGGGGAAATGGTGAGACTGGAATGGGTCAGGAAGTGAGTGAGTATAGATAGAAAAAAAGGGCATTGAACTCTAAGACAATAAAGAACTTGGAGGTCTGGGAGATAAGGAAGAACCAACAGAACAGAGTGATAAAGGTCAAGAAGGAGTTCCAGAGGCAATAATATAGAAAGAGAAGAGATATTAGTCTGAGGTTGAAACACAGTTATTATTAATGACAAGATCTAGGTGAGATATAATCATGTGAGTGAGCAATGGATTTACAGTAGAAGACACAATCACTGACAGAAACAAAGTCAAATGTCTGAGAGACCAGTGGATTGTAAGAACCCTACAGGTAAATTTGAAAGTGCAAGAATTAATGACAGTGAGCTAAGAATTCTTCAAAGAATGAGAGGGACTGAACACAGCTGACTAGAAGAAGGGTACTGGAGTTCCAGTTTTAGTCATGGAAGACTAGATAGACAAACTCTCCCATGAAATTAGAAAAGGTGTTTAATATTTAAAAATATATATATTTAGAAGTACTAGAGAGTTACCAAGACAGTGAAGATTTATCAGCCCTGACTAGAGATAGGCAAGAAAAGCAAAGAGGTGACCCCAGAATCTGGGATTGCTTTTTCCAAAGAGATGCCTGTCAATAACTGAAAAGGATGAATGAATATTTTATAATACTCCAGATGCTGAAGGTCCATATTTAAAATTTAGATTCTGCCAAAGACTGGCATGGGAGGTTGCTGTAAAAATCTTTAGGCTTTGGATGGAAACTCTAAAACTCTACCAGGTATAAAAATCAATCGAAAACATGTCAGCCTTCACAGACAGAAGCTCAGTTTCAAGTTACCTTATTCCCATATTTGATTAAAATGAACTGAGATTGTAAGTATCTATAGACCAGAAGTCAGGAAACTACAGCCTATGGGTCAAATCTGGCCTGCTACCTGTTTTTGTAAAGTAATTTTCATTGGAAAATGGCCAAATTCATTTATTTGTGCATGGCTGCTTTCCTGCTACAGTGCTAAGTTTGAGTAGTTGTAACAGAGGCCACATGGCCCTCGAAGCCTAAAATATTTAATATCTGGAACTGTACAACAAAATGTCTTGCTAAAAATAAGTAAATCTCTTTAAAAGAAGATAACATTATTCACACCTTCACATTTTTTTCTATAATTTTTTACATACAACTTCTAACTCTCAATCAAAATCAAGAAAGCCCAAAAGGAGAAAGTAAGTACTATGAAATGGGTTCTCCCTAGAAGTAGACCCTGAGAAAGGGAGTCAAGGACAAATATTTTTGAGAGGATATGACCTGAGAAAACTTTTTCAGAGTACTAAAAGGGTAAGAAAGAGAGAGACAAAGAAGAAAGCCAATACAGGATGCATTATTGAGCCAGTTAACTCAGGATTGCTGAAGTTCAACCTTACTAGGGAACTTAAGGAGATATTGTAAACCATGTCTCAGCATTATCCCACCCAAGGGTGAGAAAGCCAGGGTTTTATCCATCAACTTCCAAACAATCATTGCGAGTGCTACTTCGGCAAGCATTCTCTCTTCAACATTTCCAGTTTTCACTGTGCCTAGACCAAGTATGCTCCCACGGGCAAAACAAAACTGAAAAAGCAGGAAAGATGAGATGCTGGCAGTAGAGAGAAATGCTTAGGAAATACGGTCAAGGCACTAACAGCGTTACCCAGAGAGCACAGATCATGGATCTAAATATAACTGTACTTAACATGATTGAGGAAACAAAAGACAATATTTAGAGAAACTAGACCATAACATAACCAAATGAAAACTCCATAACTAAAAAAAAAAAAAAAAAAAAAAAAAAAAAAAGCACAACAACATGAAATTAAGATCTTAAAGTATTGGTTTGACAGGGAATTAGATAACAGTTGAAAGAGATTTAGTGAACTAGAATATAGGTTAGGAAAAAATATTCATATTGATACCTGATGTGACAAGAAGATGGACAATACAGAAAAGAAAGCTATGTTATTCAGTGAAAATGTCTGATATAAATGTAACTAGAGTCCCAGAAAAAAAAAAAAAAAGGAAACTCAGCACAAGGCAAGAGAAATATAAAAATAAATAATTAACTAGCTTTAATTACTATAATTTCCTGAAAATTGCTACTTAGTTTGAAGAGCACACCATTGGGATGAGTGCCATTTTAGGATTGATATAAACAAGGCTCAAGAAATCACTTAATAAATGTAAATGATCCTGCCAAGCATGCAGAAAACGAATTGTTTGGGGGCCCAAACAGCCTCAAAAAAGCAGTTAATATTATTACCAGATCATCTTCCCTCTACTACAACCGATTTGTCACATTCTTTTACTTTTCCTTTTTAGTCCTTGTTCTCCAATGCAAACACAAAATTCTAAGATACTTCTTTACAATAAAAGCCTAAAATGAAAGCTTAAGAAATGATCAATTCAAGGGAAAAATGTAATAAGACATCATCATTTAGAAATGAAATATTAAAGCCTTAGAGATAATTTCCATGACTTAACAAACATTTGAGAGTTCAAAAACACATTGGATGCAGCAATACCATATCTAGGAATTCACAGAAAAAAAATATATATATACACATATGTGAAATAACTTGAGTACAATGACATAAATGCATTATTTGCAATAGTAAAATATTTTAAACAATCTAAATTGGTTAAAGAAGTTATGTGCAGTTATTAATGAAATGTTATAGAATACTGTGCAATAACAAAACAAAGTAATATTAGGAAACTACATAGTAATTTTAGATGATTTCCACACAACACCCCTAAATATTATTATTATTTATGTTACACTGGGGAGAAAACAGACATATAGAGAATAAGCAATGTGTTCAGAGAGGTTATAGCACTGGTAAGATTTGAAGTGGACACATACAGTGAACACACTTCCCAGTCTGCCTGTAGTAATTATTACTAGCACTCCCATTCATGCTCAATGAGTCCTGTTTCCATGATAATTGTATGGTAGGTAGCCTTATATGGCACATTCGCTTGGAATCCAACCTTATGCAAAAAAAAAATGACAGAAAATGTCCATTCTTCAAACATATAGTATTGGTTTTCATTTCAATAACTCTAATTTTTTTCATTATCTTTTTACCGCAGGAAAATCATATTTTCATTTTTCGCCATTACATTTCAGTAATCACCTATTTACTCTGATCTTCCAGAGAACATTTTAGATGTTCCAAGTTTTCCAAGGTTGATAGCTTTGGCTAATAGTAATTACTTCATATGGATTTAAAATATTTTTCTTAATAGTAATGTGCTTCTTCCTTTTTGTTCTCTAATAACCACACTGAATTTCAAATCCTAGAAAAGAACTTTCGGAAATGTGCGTCTTTCATAAAACATAATGAAAAACTAAATTCACTCATTTGGCTTTTAAAAACCATTCTGAAATGTAGAGTAGTCTCTTCTAATGTCTACATTGTAATTTTCTTTAGAACTGTCTTATAAGGGATACTGCATTATGATATTAAACAGAAACCACCCATGTAACTATATGCATGTTATTACATGAATGTAAACATTAGGTAAGATAATTTTAGGATATTCAATGGTGAAACATTGGGATCATTCAAAAACTAAACCTGGATATTAGATTTAAATCTAGATATATATTTTTTAAAGGAAATCATCAAATAAAGAATAAAGCATACATGATACTTAGAGTTATATCATGAATTTGAAGTTGTTTCAAAGACATCTTTTTTGGCTCTGATATGATAATCCATGTGTTTTTTCTACTATACCAAAACACTGATTTCTAAAATACAGTGTATCACTCAGTTATTTGAGGCATCTCCATTTGTCAAGCCTTCCTTAAAAATCATGGAACCTTGTATACACTTCTCTTCCACATTTTAATAACAAATATAATTTTCCTCCCAGTCATCTTTGCATTGCTAACTTCTAACTTTGTACTTCATGAACATTGCATCTATGGATGACAAACTAATGATCTATGTGACATAAAATGATGCAATTCTCCTCCTTTCTATTATTTAAATTCACCTTACATGTACCTTTTGGATCAGGACTTTTTATTGAGAAAGTTCAGATATAAGACCTCACAGGTCCATCAATGTCACATGGAAAAGTGTCAATTTCTCAGAGCATCTCAAAAACTGTTATTTTTTTATAGCTTCCCTATTTTCCTTATTCTTACCGTTTGTAACATATTTAAAATTAGAATAAAATAATACTAGAATTATCTGCCTTGCCTGTCACATCAGGAAGATAAACATTTGTTTGATGTCTTCTAAGTGTTTAAGAAATGTAACAATTTTCACTTTTATTTTATTTTAATATAATGTATCTCTATGATACATAATATATCTGAAAAATAATAATATACACATATAAATATATACTCCATATATAATGAATACTTAAAAGAGTGGACACCCAGATCCCCAAACAGCAAACCATAAGACTCTGAGAGGAATAAATTAATAAAGTCGATGTAACACTTCTTTTTTGCAGCTTTAAGAAAAGGAAGGAACACATAGTGGAACTCATTTCAGTCATGGAAGGTGATGTTTAAAAAGGGGCCTAAGAAGAATTAAATCACAAAACTGAACTGTATCTTATGCAATGAAGGATAGATATTAAACATGTGTAATGTGTAATGATATTCATGTTCGTTATTTTCAAATTGGTTTGACTATATAATCATGTAGCTCCGATTTACTAAGTAATATGTTTTTTAAAGTGTTTGATTCTTTTTGAACTACCCTGTACATAATGGGGAGCTAGAAAAGGGAAATTATTTAAAAGTTTCCAATTCAGGCATCTACCTGGCTTAAAAGAAAAGAACATAAATCAAATACAATTATCCCATTTTATGTAAGTATTATTCCTCTAATATGTTTCATAAAAATTGGCCTCCTGACAGCATCAGAATCCCAGAAGAGCTGGTTATTGCAGCCTGAGCTCCTGTCAAGCCAGAAGTAATACAGACAGATCTTTAAATGAATTAATGACATCCGTTCAGAATGACAGATTGAAAACATCAGAATGGCTTGAAAAAATGTTTCTTTTTCTTTACGTCCTATAGATGGAGTCTAGAGCTTGAAACTTCCCTTAGTTTTAAGATTACTTAACTGACAGATATCAATAGTCACAATTCTTCAATAGCACAAACTGGCTGAACTTGTGTTGGCTCTGCAAATTATGTTAAGTACTCTACTTTCAACTACAGAAATTATAGACTGAGTGCAAGTAAGGTCTGAATTCCCTTCCAAAGTTATAGTATATTTTCTGTCTTTAATTTAAATTCAATTCAATTCTATGCAAATAAATAGACATAAATAAATAAGTATTATTAAGCTGTTAATACAAATAATGTAAGCCTTAATACAAGTCTAGTCTGAAAGGCAGATTGAGAAAAACTACAAGTTTTTGGAACAGAATTTCGAAACAGGATTCAAACTATGAACTCTAGAGGATACGGGAAAATTCAGGCTTGAGAACATGAGCAGGGGCCAAAATATCAGAAGAGGAGCTCTCTGAAGGCAGTTGAGTTGCAACGCAGGAAACCATGTGACTCAGTGGTTTGCATTAGGATATGAAGTTCCAAGTCAGCACTACACCAAAATGAAGCCTGCCTTACACTATGGGATCTAAGTAATGCTACTGGATTTGCATGAAAATTCTTTGTAAGTCTTTGAGCCAATCCAAGCTCAAATAGGAATTTTCATCTCTCAACAGGAGGATTTGGCATTTGTCTTAGCAGTCATTGGCCTCAAATAGGGAGCTAAGCAGTGGGAACCTCCATGCCAATCTCGCAATGGCTTTCTCCTAATGTCGGCCACAATGGCTTCTTCCTCTTTGGTTAACTAGAATTCAGTTCAGACGATCTTGAACACATTTGTTAGGGTACCTGACAACTTGTATAGGTTTCAAACCCATTTTATTTGTGGTGGCTGGAGATGGTGTGTGATGATGAGAGTGTCAGAGGTAAGAATAAACCCTGATTTTGTGATTTGCGGAATTATATAGACTGAGTTTAAAAACTGATTTCACCCTCTACTAGTAACATGATTCTGTACAAGCCTGAATATCTATTTTATTGGAGTATTAAGGGGATTAACTGAGATAACCCATGTAAAGAATTTAAAAGTACCTAGGAAAATGAAAGCATTTAACAAATGTTAGATATTATCTCCAAATATTGTTTGAGATGCTGCTCTCAGAAAACTAACCTGGTGCTAGATGTTACTGCCCCCATAGACTGTTTTTTTTTTTTTTTTTTGGCCCTATATACACAACAGCAAAATTATTCCTTGGGAAAAATACCTGATCGTGTATATAAAAAGCACACCAACATGTGTGAATTTTAGTAGTAGTCTGTATTAATTATCCCATTTTTTTCCTTTTGAAACCAGTGAGGTAGACTGTTGTTTGCTTGTCTAGAGATCTGTTTTGTTCAGATGTCTACCCCTCTCATTTCAGCCCATGTGACCCTAGGGAAGAGCACTTTTAGCTCTAGAGTCAGTGGTATGCAGCAGGTCCTAATTATTTCATCAGTTATGGCAACACCATACCACAATGGCCCTTCTCTAGAGATTTTATTTGACCAAAGGTGGGCACATGCTTTATTTGTTCCTCTCAGTTTGATGGGAACAGCTTTTACTTTCATGGTTAAAATAGTACTTTTCTCTCTCTCTCTTCCCAAGCGTATTACCTCAATGGCTTCTAGAAGACTTTGGTATTGATAAGAGAAGCCAGGCTGAGGGAGAGTTTAAAGTTGAAAAATCATCGTGACCAGATATGGAAAGTCCATCAATGGACCTATTTCCATTTGAATTAATTCTTCTTCTTGTTAATTTCATTTGAATCATGTTTGTTGTTGTTGTTTGTTTACTGAATCCAAAAACATCTCAACTGAAAAACTATTCTCTGCATCTTTGTCTATTTTTCTTAATCATCTGATCAGATCAGATCATTCTGAATACAGTCATTTTTCTTTTCTTGATCTTCATGCTTCTTGGTTGATTTTATCCATTCCCATAGCTCTAATGATGCCTCTATGTGTTGACATATTCATGTGAGACCTCACTATTCAGTATTAAACTCATATTTATGAATGTCATTAGTCATCTCCTCTTGTGTCACCAACAAACTTCTCAAAATTAGCATTCTAATATTGAAATTTTCGTCTATGGTCTATGTCAGTACTACCTCTTTCTCTACTTATATTCTCATTATTTGTTGTACTGTCATCCACATAATTTGAAATGTCAAGATTTTGTTCCTATCTTCTCTTTTTTTTCATCCTATCAGGAATACATATTTCTTTTCTATCTCCCAAAGTATCCCTCTATTCATTTCCTCTTTGCCCTTATTATGTAACTCTGTAAGCCACGTTCTTCACCATCTCTCACATGGAGTGTTGCAATCTCTTCCATTTGAACTTCCAGCCATGAATTTTTCTGTTTTCTATCTATCCTCAAGACACAAATTTCAGTTATCTTTACAAATCAAAAAGCAATTTACTCTTTTTCCTTACAGAAAAATAAAATTACTCTGCATATCTTCCATGGCTCTTCATGACCAGACCCCAATATACCTCTTGGGACTTATTTTCTTGTTCTACCATCATTTCACATGTTTATAGGTCCCAACCTCCTATGTTTATTTTGGATGTCTGTTGGTTCACAAACCATGTAGCATCACCTGTGAAATCTAAAACTGGCTCCTTGCACAAGGAGGGCAAGGAGATATCAAAGAAAGAGGCAGACCATTTTAGATTGGTAGGTACAGGTTTAATAAGTAAAGGAATTTACATACGAGGCTTGTCCTGGGTGACCTCAAGACAGATATATCTTCTCTCCATACCCACCCACCAGAATCTTAAGTTTATGTAGAGGTCTTCACTGGATTCAATCACATATACTGTCCTGATGATCTCAACAACACCTTACTCCCTCAAGGCTACATCCTTGAAAATGGCTCCAGCTGTGGGAACAGTGGGTGAGACATACATCTCAAGGACCAGGGAAGGGGGTAAGGAGACTCCAATTGCCCCAGTCCATCTCTCATGTCAACAATCAATCACATCCTCTGTATGATCAACTCCATCAATGTCTCACTTTTCTCCAAGCATGACTTGTTTCCTCTTGAATCCATGTAGTTATACATGTTTCTGCCTCTGCCTCAAATGTCTTGACCCCATTTCTCTGCCTGGAAAAATATTATTTATTCTCCAATATCCAGGTCAGCAACTTTTCTGAAAACTTATCCTTAGCAGCAACTTTAGCTCTCAGGCAGAATTAACCTCTCCTTGCTCTATATTCAAATCACATGTTATACATAACCTCTCATATAGTATTTCCCGTATCGTGCTGTCATTTATAGTTTGTGCGTCTAGACCTGCCTTTTTAAATTAAAGTTATTGAGGTGACATTGGTTAATAAAATCACATAGGTTTCAAGTGTACAATTCAATAATATGTCATTGCATTGTGTGTTTACCACCAAAAGTTAAATTTTCTTTCGTCACCAAACATTTGACTCTCTAACTCCATCTACCTCCCCCCACCCTGTTTCCCTTTGATAAGCACTAATTTGCTGTTCATATAGATGAGTCTCTGCCATGTTTGCTTGTTGCTTTCAGTTTTAGATCCCACATATAGTGAAATCGCATGGTTCTCAATTTTTTCTGACTGACTTCTTTGCTTAGCATGTTAATCTCAAAATCCATGTATGTTGTTGTAAATAACAGTATTTCAGTTTTTCTTATGGCTGACTAATATTCCATTGTATATATGTTCTTCTTTATCTAATCATCTAAAGACACTCAGTTGTTTCCATGCTTTGGCCTCTGTGAATAATGCTGCTATGATCATCAGGGTGCACACATCTTTGTGGATAAATGTTTTCAAGTTTCTTAGGTACATACTCAGAAGAAGGATTGTTGAATCATATGGTAATTCTATTCTTAATTTTTTGAGGACTCTCCATACTGTTTTCTATAGTGTCTGCACCAATTTATATTTTCACCTGCTTTTAAGCCACTAGCCCTTTAGCAAAGAGAGACATGATTCACCTGGGAATCTCAGACCAGTTAACACAATGTCTGGCATATAATAATGATTCAATAAAAGTTTATGAAAGGTAAAAGTTACAGGATCTCTCAGGGCTCCATGCAATGGAAAATGCATGCTTTGTCAGGAAAGGTTTAAATTTTGTATCAGTTGTAGTTTGTGCTAACTGCACGCATACTCTGTTATTACTCTATTACCTGGTAATACCACTTCACCTTCCAGGTTACCCTCAAGGATGAAGAACTTAGAAATTTCTCTCCCAGCCAAAAGTTGAAAAAGTACATAGTTATGACCTAGATCTAAATAGAAGAGTAAAGATTATCATAAATTCATTCGTGCTAAACAACCTATCACATGCTAAATCTGTTAGAGGTGAAAAATTTATGATATGCACATCTAAAAAGTTGAATGAAGTTTGAATGAAATCAATAGAGAGACATGAATTGATATAATGCTTTATATATCCCCATGTTACAGCTATTTTGGAATTTTTTATACAAAATAAAATCTTTTTAAGGTAAAACGGGGTGTTTTGCCAGAACAGGACAGAGAATGCAGACTCAAACTTATCTTGATCAAAACACAGATCATATCTCTTGGGCCTATATAAAGAGCAGTTCACCAAATATGCTATAATGCCTTGTGGGACACAGTGATATTCTGTTTCCAAGCTTCCTAACAGAGATAATAATCTGCAGCCAACTATTATGTGCTATATTTCTAAGTAGCTTTGCAATGGTGCTAAATTCTTTTAAAATGTTGCTTTGTCCTTTCTTGCATGAAGGTCTTGGCACATGGATCAGGAAGCTTTGCATTGTTTATGAGAACATAACTTTTGAGTTTCATGTAAGCTTAGCACATTCATGAACATGATAAAGTTAACTAGATTGAAATAGAATCCAAATTGCCATCATGAGACAATTCTGAATGAAACACATGTTCCTTTATGAATCTATGCTGGAATAAATCCGTAAAACTCCATAGTTTATGTGTGGTATATTTATACATTGTAATCCCATTTTAAACTTGTTTAGTAAGAAAAATAATTGGGAAAATCTAAAATAAATAGTTCTGGTTCAAAATAATATTAGTAATAACAGTAATTATAAAAGCAACCATAATTTCTTGAGTGCTCCCTATGTGCCAAGTACTGTACTGTTTTAAGCACTTTGAATGTATTAATGCATTTATGTGTCACAGGAATCTTATGAAGTAAGACACTGCTATTATATGCATTTTAGAGAAATTAAGTTATAGAGTATAAAAGTAACTTGTGTAAGGGTACACAGATAGGAAGTGGCAGAACTAGTAATAAAATCCAGTCTCGCTTCACAGACTATATTTTTTTATTAATATGCAAATTCCCTCTCTGTTTCAATATTATCCAAGGAGAATTATTGACTTCCTGAAGAAGTAAAAAAGTTTATTGAACATTGGTAGGGTCAAAATATAATGCCAACTATAAAATTTACTTCATTTTAGCCTTTTGCACTTGTGCATAACCAAGTCTTGAATATTCAGAATTCATTTACATGTAAATTATCTTTACCTAACTTCTGTTAATTTAACAGGATTTAATCATCGAATTGCATAGTTGAAAATTATCCAGAAAATACACAAGTGCAAACAAAGGCCTAGATTTTTCAAACAGCTAATTTAAATATTTTGAAAAACAAATAATAAGCAAGTTATTCAAGGTTATTTTGAATTCCAGCAGAAACCCCACTTAATTAGTAAGTCATGGTCAAGTTGGACAATATCACATAGTAAAAATAAGACTACAAGGAGCAGTTCCCAAAGAAGAGTGGGCTATACAATCACCCCAAAAGAGAGTCTACAATCATTTATACGCAATTAAATCATCTAATTAAAATTATAATTAATAAATTTCAATGACCAACTTGTCCCTATTATTATGAGCAATGCAAAAGAACTCTGAAAAACAGCAAGTTTCAGTTTAGGAGATATGAATTAAACAATACTACAACATCTCCATATTAAATGCAGAGACCCTTGCCAACTCACTTTGAGAGGGAATGCTCTCTAGTTTTCAACTTCCTACAGGAGCTGAGAAGTACAATATGTTGCAAGCAGAATTAAATGGATCTTGCAGCAACCAATTTAATCTTTTATTAGCAAATAAAAACCACATATCCTCATCCAATCTTAAAAGCTAAATAGTAAAAATCCCAGGAGATTAAGATAGAAAATATGCCATTAAAGCGTGAAAATCCATTTATAAGTAAAAACAAGTTCAGAAGTCCAACCTTTGATGCTATCCTTTCATAATTTATCAAGTCCAGCCTCTACCTTCAGTTAATGTATTGGGTAGGGGAAAGCTCTTTTTATATGAGTCATGCTAAGGAAAAGAATGAAATGTTTACACAGTAGAAAGCTTGATACAAAAAAAGGAGGAGAGGCTAAAAATGGAATTTCCACATCAACACTGCAAGGAAGGGGAGAAGGCACTCTGCCACAGAAACTGAACTAGTTCCAAAGAAAATTAAGGGAAATAGGGACAAATTTCAGGCCTGTTTAATGCATTGTAATCCTCCCCCCCCCACCCCCACCCTGCCTTTGATTTGGCAAAACCACTGAAGGAGGCAATCTGGGCTTTTTCAGAAGGAGAGAAAATGGAGAAAGAAAGAAAGAAAGAAAGAAAGAAAGAAAGAAAGAAAGAAAGAAAGAAA